>BQNB010127713.1:0-19397 GCA_026074375.1 Tanacetum coccineum
CTCCCACCTCGAATAAGCTAAAGGGTGGGAATAGTAGAGTAATATAGGATATGGATATTCTAACTTTCACCAATAGTAATAAACCAACAAGGCAGCTGAGACATGTATACATGGCCGTAACGACAGAATAGACATGCACGCTCGATCACATCCTTATTCGCGTAAAACCCATGGTTAATGATTAGGAAAGGGAAATAAATTGTTGTTAAATAAAAATTACGAAACAAATAGATTGAGTCTAAAATACAAGTTGCTAAACACTTTTTCCCGACCGTTACCATGATATTAACATAACTATTTACAACGTCTTGATCATAGATAAAAAACAACAACCTAAGTTGGCGTTCCCATAACGGTCAACTTCCTAAATATCCCAAACTTTACATACTTTACAAGGCAAGTGGCGATATCCTCCACTTTATACAATACTCTACATCGTCGATTTGTATCAACGAATAATCGATCCTTTGTGTAATTCCTTCGGTAGTTGCGAAACGATTATCTTCAAACTTTTTCTTATCTTTTTTGTTGCGATTTTTCTAATTTTTTTCAATTTTTTTGCTAACATTATACTCGGTGTAGTTTCACCATCTTCACGATCATAATAATTCTAGATAATTCCTTCGATAATTCGTCGTTCTTCGGACGTACCAATAATTGTGATGGTAGCAAAAATACGTGAGTTTTGACTATAATATACATTCCCATTTGCAATGTGCAAATTTCTTCCAACCTTAACAAAATAGACACAAGACTCGAGAAATGCAAACTTTACACTTTAAGCAACTAGCAACTGTAAAATAAACTTAATCTAGCAGGGTAGGCTAAGGTGTAAAGGTGTAACGAAACAAATAATTGGTGTAGTTCCTAAAGGATTGGCTCTACGCGTTATTCTAGGGGTATCTTACTCTTAAAGTGAGAGTAAAAAAGGGTTTATATAGGGGTTAACTAACCAGCGTAGTTAGTTAATAAGCAACATGTAAAGGTGATTTGGGTGTAATCCTAAAATTTACTAGTTTAAACAAGTTACTCCATCTAAATCCATAGTACTCATTATTGCGGTCTTGAATAGATATACCAAGCCAAGTTCTAAAGTTACTACATCACCGGCACACTCATATTTTTGTGGAATTTGGGTAAACATTTGGAAACGGATAGGTTAAATCCTCACAATATCTAACAAGGGTTATTGTGTGCGGGTTATGTATCAAGTAATTTCACAAAAGTATGCTTGAATTTTTTTAAATTTGAGCATAATTTAAGCATTTTAGTGTGAAAAATAAGAAAAAATAAGATACGTAAACACGTCTAATTCCACCCCACCCACATGACTAAACAACATCCTCGTTATAAGAATAATAAAATATTAAATAAGAATTAAAAAGAATTAGAATGAGAAACTCCCCCAGAATATTTTCTCGGTAGATTCTCCATGTGATTTGATTAGAAAAAATTAAGGTTTGAAACAGCTGCCTTGAAGTTTTAAGACCCAAACACATCATGATCTTCCAGATTTAGTAAATTCTCCACCATAATCGTCGATATTCTTGCTTCCGAAGGTCCTGTAATAAAAATCATAGGAAACACAAAGTATTCTTATCTTGGTACCTAACGGTTAATTTAAACTAAACTAAACAAACTGTACATAAGATCGATACGCCGTATCCATAAACTGAAATACACCGTATTGAGAAACCTATAAAAAGTATCTAAATACGGGTCAGTCTGTTGAATACGCCGTATGCGATGTGCAGTGAAGACCCGAATTAAAAACAGACAAATAATGTTTTAAGTGCAAAAAAAGTAAGACTGGTAAATGTCAAAACAAAGACAATACGCCAGGATGGTGAGAGGTGGAGTATGAATACGTGCCCATGTGTAAGAGTGCATGTGCTGATGTGGGAAGACAGACGTTCGGCGTCTGGCGTGCAGCGCATGTATAGACTCTAGAACTAGAGATCCACAAGGTAATGTCTCTCGTTTGCCACACGCTGACACAACACACATCACATCTATTTACTATACATCTATGACACACTCGACATAGGTTAGTAGTACGGCACACACAGGGGACACAAATGTTGTTTGCCGTACTCGGACACGATGCACTGTTGTTTTACAGCGAAGTCTTTAAGTTAGACTTTTCTTCAGCTTCCTTTATGTTGTATATTCTTCAAATTCACCACTTCTTTATCTTTCGTATCAATATGTCTCTCGTGGTACTTTTTTAACCGTTGTCCATTAACTTTGAAGCTGATTCCATTTTTATCTGTGATTTCTATGGTCCCATATGGATACACAGTTTTTACCACATTTGGACCGTACCATCTCGATTTGAGCTTACCCGATGCATCTTAGAATCTAGGAGCTAAATAGCAATACTAGGTCTCCTACCTTGAATCTTTGTCCCCTAGAAGTCTATAGTTATGCAATTTCTTAGTTCTTTCTTTGTAGATCCGGGTGTTCTCGTATGCATTATCTCTTAATTCCATCAATTTGTTAAGTTCCATGAAATGGTTTTTTGATGCTGCTGTGAGATCCATATTACATTGTTTTAGCGCCCAATATGCTTTATGTTCGATCTCCCTAGGCAACTGACAGGCTTTTCAATAAACCAAACTAAAAGGTGTGCATCCTGTGGGCGTTTTGTAGGCGGTTCTGAATGCCCATAATGCATTGATGTGTGCTTAAACACACATCGTTTCTACCCTGGAAAACGCTATTAATCAGACTAAAAACCATAAAATGTGTGAAATTATATTGCAAATATGCTTGGTATGTGTTTTTATGTCTTACATGTATAAATGATTGAAAACAAAGCAAAAACAATAATTTTCGGGTGAGTTTCGATCAAGTTTTCTCATTTCTCAAAGTCAAGATGAGCCCAATTAAAGCCCCGAGAACTCCATTGGAAAGAGCACGGAATTACGAGTCAAACGGATCTAGCCTCGCTCCAAGACTCGACCCGGTTCACTTAAAACGGGCCGACCAAGTTCACTAGTTAAATACAAGCTAAAACCCGGCCCAGTTAAACAACCCATTAATAGAAGTGGAATGCATACTATTACACAAAGTGGTGTCTAGCTGAGTTGGTTCATTCTTATGTCTGTGAGTCTCAAAACCCGAGTTTGAGTCCTACCGTTGCAAATTTTTGATATTTCCACGTCACCCGCCATGCAAGCGCCCAGTCAGCAACAATAGACAACCAGAACAAGCCACGTGGCGAGCACAGATTGCCTCTTATCCATCCTAGAATCAAATAAATATTTGCATGTGAAATGACAGATTTGCCCCCCCCCCCCCATTGGGCTATATATATATCCAACATAGCAGTTGATGAACCAGATCTTTTTTATGCAATTCATTCCATTTTTTCTTGTCCTCTTTTTTTTTTTTTTTTTTTTTTTTTTTTTTTTTTTATTTTTTTTTTTTTTTTTTTTTTTTTGTTCTTTTTTTTTTTTTATTTTGTTTTGTGTTTTTTTTTTTTTTTTTTTTTTTTTTTTTTTTTTTTTTAGTTGTTTCTTCAAGTTAGTTGTTGTTTTAGGCTTTTCTCTCAAAAAAATAGTTATAGCTTATTTTTAGTATTAGTAATTTTGTAAAAGCTGGTTTAGCTTATTTCTGGCTAATTGTATGAAACTCATTTAGCTTATTAATGAAAATGGTTTGAAAGTGTTGGATCTCAATTCATGCATTTTTCTTGTCTTATTTTTCTTTCATAGTTGTTTAGTTAAGCTTATTTTTAATTGTAATTTCCAAGCATATTTCCTTTGCTCGAATAAGCTATTTAGCTTTGTTCGTTTCCCTTGTTAAGCTCGAATAAGCTATTTAGCTTTGTTCGTTTCCTTTGTTTAAGCTCGATTCAAAAAGCAAAAAGTGGCCACGAGTATTCATTTACTCGGCTTATTTCGAAAGAAAAAAAAAGGGAAAGAGTAGGCCATATGTCTTTTTTTGTATAGCAATAATGCATGTAATAATTTCTAAAGTCACATGAATTCTTCCCTTGACATAAGCAGTATCAAATCTTGCATGTTTTGAGTCCTTTGGATCGTCTCAGCCGAGACCCAACGGGGCTAGTGAAATCGTTAATAAAACAAGCCAAAATCGAATAAGTAGAAAACTATAAACAACATTTTTATGAAAAACTAGAAATAGTGACAACGGAACCAAACTTTTAAACGAGTAAATGAACCTAGCGCGGTCTATATAATTTATCTTGACAAAAAATTATATATATATATTTTTTAGCTTATTCGAGTTTCAAACATGAAGAAGTTATAAGGGTAAAAAAATTTAAAATATAAAAGTTGTATATATTATATATATTACTATTTGAAAAGTCAGGAGATTAAAACGGTCACATGAAAATTTAAAAGGTTAATTTGACAATTTACTAAATTTGGAAAATAGAGGGACTGAAATCCGCTGTTCTGAAAACTTAAGGGTATTAGTTGTAAATGAATAATTTTTATAAATTAATTAAACGAGTCGAGCAAACCGCGACATATAAACTGATAATTTCACAAATTAATTAGCAACTACGATGTAAATAAATAAACGCGATAAGAAAAAAATACATAAGCATAGTAACTTACCAATAATGTTTATATTTTCTTTAGATATAAATCACATGGACTTGTAAATATACGTTACTGCGCGTAATGGTATAAATTCCTGTATAGGTACTTATAATTGTAAAGTCGTCCCTAGAGCCAACGGTTTAACCAACATTTTGAAAACATAAAACGTTATCTCATAAGCGACAGTGCCCTTGATGACCCATCTGCATAAGTCATTTCATACATTAAGTATTTTAGAATGTACACTCAGATTTGCCGTAATTACTTAGGTGTTTGACTGAATCACTATTTGACGTACCTTGATCCATTACCAATTCCAGACGATTAACTGACAAGGTGAGTTTTCATAGCCCCTACTTTACTGTTTTAAATCATCTTTTGGGGTGAGAACATTGCTTATTTTTAACAGTTGAACACAAGTACATTTACTGATTTACTATTGGGTCTAAGTCCCTACTCAACCCAACTTACTATATTGCCCAATTTATCATGAACCGTTAATTCTTGTAAGCGCGAATGTTATGGATAGATCTATCGGGATTGACATCCCTGTTTGTCTTGGACTGACATTAGTCAGGCAAACACAGTTTCATTTGAGTCAGTTACGGATGTCACGGGTTGAACATCTGCATGGGCTTATCTACGATGATACATGTTAACGCTTCGGTGTCATGAGCTTAGACAATAGTAAATACTTTTCATTGTGATATATAGGATTTCTATATTTCATGCTATGGTTATAAATCTTGTGGTTCATCACTATTATCAAACAACAAAACCTATGAACTCACCAACTTTATGTTGACACTTTAGCAATGTTTTTCTCAGGTGATCTATATTACGGAATATATGGAGTCTGCATTGGTATATTGGCATGTAGAGGTCTATCTCTCGTATCAAGTCCTCTTCACGCCATGAAGTCACAAACCCCAAATCTAGTCTTCCGCTGCAGTGAATTTGGGGGTGTGACAATCAAGCATCAAATTTGTAACTAAAACGTGAATCTTAATTGAATTCTCGCCACGGATACGACACTCGGAAAATAGATTTTTGCTTGTCCTCAAGTGATTATTTTATCTATACGGGAATTACTTATACTATATTCGACTCGTTTTCGGACGAATCAAATTTTGGCGTCGCTGCCGGGGAAAGTTGTATGAATTCTACGTTTTGTTTCGAGTTAGTGCATTGGAGATCCTTTCTCTTAAAAGTTATTTTCATATCTAAAAATAAAAATATAAACAACCCAAAAAAAATCTAAAAATATTTTATTTTCTTATTATACATTATATTGAAAATACCAAAAAATATTTTTCACTTTTATTATCTTTAAAAAATCCAAAAATATTTTCTATCTTATTTCTTTTTAGTTCATGAGCACGCGATCTACTTCGAACGAACTTGTTTCTTCTTTTTCAAATCCCAAGAGAGTTGTTCGTAATCGTCAAAGAAATCGTGGCGATCTATCACTTTTACTTGACTTTGAAGATATAAATATGAATCCTAATAATCAAGGACCGCCTCCTAATAATCAAGGACCGCCTCCGATAGGTCCTATTCCTCCTCCTATTCCTCAAAATTATAGTCCACCGGGTCATAATCTTGAAAACCCAGCTCCTGATCTTCGAACGATGGAGGAGCTGTGCCAGCCAACTATGAATGGCCGGGGCAGACCAATCGCGCCCATTAATATTCAGGCTACGGATTTTGGACTTAAGAATCACATGATTCAACATGTACAAAATAGTTGTCAGTTTCATGGATTACCGAGTGATGATGCAAATAAGCATCTTGACAAATTCTTGACCATCACTCAGAGTATGAAGCAAAATAGGGTCACCGATGACGCCCTGCGCTTATGCCTCTTTCCTTATTCTTTGACACATCATGCCACCGCATGGTTTGATCGTCTTCTAAAGAATTATATCCATACCTTTAAGGAGATGATTTCTAAATTTCTTTCTAAATACTTCCCTCCTTCTATGATCACAAAGATAAGGAATGATATCAGTAACTTCAGACAGCTTCCTGATGAATCTTTATTTGAAGCTTGGGAACGTTACAAGTTATTGATTGACCGGTGTCTTAACCATAACATGTTACCCGTCACTCAAATAGATACGTTCTATAACAGGTTAACTTTGAGACACCGAGATACAATCAATGTTGCTGCTGGAGGTACCTTTATGAAAAGGTGACCTGAAGAGTGTTATGATTTAATCGAAAATATGACCGCCCACCACAATGACTGGGATACCTCATCCCAAAGGGGTGAGTCATCTAGATCTACCACTTCTTCATCTCCAAAAATAGCAGCTCTTGCTCAACAAATAGCCGAATTAACCAAAAATGTTTTAAGAATGAGCCAATCAAATCAACAAGTTAATGTTGTTAATCTGAGTTGTGAGACTTGTGGTGGTCTACACCAACATTTTGAGTGTTAAGCCGCCAGTGGCTTCACTCAAGGGGATGTATATGCTACTATGGGAACCTACAATGCGAATGGTATCTCTTACCAACCCTAAGGAAACCGTAATCTCTTAAGCTATCGTTCCAACAATTTTCTTGGACCACCCGGTTTCAATCAACCAAATAACCTAAGTAATCAAACCTTTCAAAATAGAAATAACCAGAATCAGTTTCAAAACCGATCTAATCAAGGTTATCAAAACCAAGGGTTTAATCAAAACAATCGAGGTCAAAATTTGAACCAAGGTTATCAAAATCAAGGTCAAAATTTTAATCAGAATCAAGCTCAGATAAATTTCAATCAAAATTAAAGTTTTTCATCTACTGATGACATTTTGAGATAACATATGATTGCTTCTGATGCTAAGTTTCAATTATTAGCTAATGAAATGACAAAAATTGAAAAAGCTTTTAATGAGAGACCTCAGGGTGCACTTCATAGCAACACCATTCCTAACCCTAGGGAAGATGTAAAAGCTATTACCACACAGAGTGGTATGACTTTAGCTGGACCCTCAGTTCCACCACCTAATCCTTCTTCTTCTAAGGAGGTAGAACAAGACTCGGAGACGACCATGGACCAGGTGTACATTTCAAGTTCAGAAAGTACCGCATGAGTCCCATCTTCGATAGTCTAGCCAGCTCCTGTTTCTAAACCAAATGAGATTCCTGAGCGAAATCCTCATCAGCCTCATATTCCTTATCCTTCGAGGTTGAACAAGGAAAAGCTTCAAGACAAATCTGATAGCCAAATTCATAAGTTCTTACAAATGTTCAAGAAACTTCACTTTAATATCAGTTCTGCTGAAGCTTTAGCTCAGATGCCAAAGTATGCTAAAATGTTGAAAGATCTCCTCACCAATAAGGAGAAACTTCTAGAATTGGCAAATACTCCTCTGAATGAGAATTGCCCAACGGTCCTCCTAAGAAAGTTACCCAAAAAACTTGGAGACCCTGGAAATTTCTCATTCCTTGTGACTTTAGTGAGCTTGAGGAATGTATGGCCTTAGCCGATCTAGGTGCCAGAATAAACTTAATGCCACTTTCTGTGTGGAAAATGTTAATGTTACCTGAACTTGTACCCACTTGTATGACCCTAGAGTTAGCTAACTGGTCGGTTGCTTACCCGAATGGTATAGCTGAGGATGTATTTGTGCAAGTGGGTAAGTTTACGTTTCCTGCTGACTTTGTTGTTGTTGACTATGACGTCGATCCTCGTGTCCCCCTTATCTTAGGGAGACCATTCTTAAGGATGACCCGTGCTTTAGTTGATGTACACAGAGAAGAGTTGACTCTTAGAGTCGGTGATGAAAAATAGATTTTCAATGTTGAGAGCATTTCAAAATATCCTCAAAAGCATGGAGATGAATCAATCAATAAGATTGATATCCTTGACACCACATGCGAGGACTATTTCCTATGAAGTGCTAAATGTTCAGCAATCAATTCATCCTTTGAGTGGTAGTCCCACTCCTTCTTCTAAAACTGTGGTCATGTCTCTCTCTCCTTCTCTCACTCCCTTCGAGGATAGTGACTTTCTTTTGGAGGAGACTGACACTTTTCTTTCCCTAGATGATTCGATACCACCGGGTATTGAAAATGGCATCTATGATTCAGAGGGAGATATTCTTTTTCTAGAAGAATTATTAAATGATGATCCAACAAATGATCTCCCTCCTCCTAAAGAGCTTGAAAATGATGAAATCAAAATGGCTAAATCTTCAATTGAAGATCCTACTGAGCTTGAACTTAAGGACTTACCTCCCCACCTCGAGTACGCATTTTTAGAGGGAACTTCAAAGTTACTTGTAATTATCGCTAAAGACTTGAAAAGGGAGGAAAAGGATATCAAGGGCATTGATCCTAATTTTTGCACCTACAAGATATTGATTGAAGATGACTTTAAACCTGCTGTCCAACACCAGAGAAGGGTAAACTCGAAAATTAATGAAGTCATTAAAGCAGAAGTTATCAAACTTCTCGACGCTAGATTGATTTACCCCATCTCGGATAATCCTTTGGTTAGTCATGTGTACGTCATACCAAAAAAGGTGGTATGACGATGGTTACCAATGATAATAATGAGTTAATTCCGACAAGATTGGTCACAGGATGGCGTGTTTGTATCGACTATCGAAAATTGAATGACGCCACCCGTAAAGACCATTTTACTCTTCCTTTCATAGACCAGATGCTTGAACGTTTAGCTGGGAATGCATTTTATTATTTTCTTGATGGATTTTCTAGTTATTTCCAAATACATATCGATCCCCAAGACCAGGAGAAAACCACATTCACCTTCCCTTATGGGACATTTGCTTACCGTAGGATGCCTTTCGATCTTTGCAATGCCCCTGGGACTTTCCAAAGGTGTATGGTGGCGATTTTCCATGATATGATTGAGAAATCCATGGAAGTTTTCATGGATGACTTTTCGGTCTTTGGGGATTCCTTCTCTTCCTGCCTCTCCAATTTAGACAAGATGCTCAAAGGTACGAAGACACCAATCTTGTCTTAAATTGGGAGAAGTGCCACTTTATGGTCAAAGAGGGTATTGTCCTCGACCATAAGATTTCTAAGAATGGTATCGAGGTTGATCGTGCTAAAGTTGATGTTATCGCTAAATTACCTCCTCCTACCACAGTAAAAGGAATTAGGAGTATCTTAGGTCACGCCGACTTTTATCGGAGATTCATTCAAGATTTCTCCAAGATAGCTCGGCCAATGACCCATCTTTTAGAGAAAGAAACTCCATTTATGTTTTCAAAAGAGTGTATGGAATCATTTGAGATTCTTAAGACTAAATTGACCGAGGCCCCAATTCTCGTGGCTCCTGACTAGGACTTACCATTTGAGATCATGTGCGATGCTAGTGATTTTGCAATGGGAGCAGTCTTGGGCCAGCGAAAGGACAAATATTTTCGGCCTATACACTATGCGAGTAAGACTTTATCTGATGCTCAAACACATTACACCACTACTGAAAAAGAGTTATTAGCTGTGGTGTATGCGTTTGAGAAATTCCGGTCTTACCTTGTCTTGTCTAAGACAATAGTGTATACGGATCACTCGACTTTAAAGTACTTATTTGCTAAGCAAGATGCTAAGCCGAGATTGCTCTGGTGGATTCTCTTGCTCCAAGAGTTGATATCGAGATTCGCGATAAAAAAGGAGCTTTAAATCTCGCGGCCGATCATTTGAGTAGACTTGAAAATCCTCATAAAGGGGACCTCGTTGAAATGGAAATGAATGATAATTTTCCACACGAGTCCCTGAATATGATTGATCTTAATGCTGATAATGAACCCCCGTGGTTTGCCGATATTGCAAACTACCTAGTGGGTAATGTGCTTGTTAAAGGGATGTCATCCCAGCAGAAGAAGAAGTTCTTCAAAGATATTTGATATTATTTTTGGGATGACCCCTATTTGTTTCGAATTTATGCTGATCAAATTATTAGGCAGTATGTGGATGGGAGCGAAGCTATGGAAATTCTAAAATGTGAAGTGAATCTCATCAATATTATCTATCTTAATTGAGTTTGTGATTCTTTAATGATAAATATTTGAAAAGAGACATATTTTATTTAAAAAAAAAATATACTTCTCTAAAATTAATATTCTTATCAATGTTGTATATCATAATTAAATAAGTATTTGAATAAATACTTATCTATCTTATCCAGATTTGTGAGATCTTTGACGTGTGGGGCATCGACTTTATGGGCCCATTTCTGTCTTCACGAGGGAACAAGTATATACTCGTGGCTGTCGATTATGTCTCTAAATAGGTTGAAGCAAAGGCGCTCCCCATAAATGACGCCCGTGTAGTTGTGAAAATTTTGAAGCAGTTATTTTCCAGATTTAGAACCCCACGGGCTATTATCAGTGATCAAGGTACACATTTTTGCAATGATTAATTTGCAAGAGTGTTAGAAAAGTATGGTGTTAAACACCGACTTTCTACCTCGTATCACCCTCAAACAAGTGGCCAGGTGGAGGTGTCCAATCATAGTTTAAAAAGGATTCTTGAGAGGACAGTAGGCGAGCATAATGCGAAATGGGCCGATAAATTAGATTACACCTTGTGGGAGTTCCGTACCGCTTTTAAAACACCCATTGGTTGTACTCCATATAGGCTTGTGTACGGAAAAGCTTGTCATCTGCCCATTGAGCTTGAGCACAAAGCCTACTGGGCCTTGAAATGGACTAATTTTGATCTTAAGACTGCGGGTGATCACCGAAAAGTTCAACTGAATGAATTAAATGAACTTCGGGATCAAACCTATGAGAATTCTTTGATCTATAAGAAAAATACAAAGAAGATCCACGATTCAAAAATCAAAAACCGAGAATTCCATGTCGATGATCGTGTTCTTCTTTTTAATTCTAGATTAAAGATTTTCTCTGGCAAATTGAAGTCTCGTTGGTCCGGCCCGTTTACGATTACTGAAGTGTTTCCATATGGCACCATTGAGTTATCCCAACCCAACGGTCCCAACTTCAAGGTAAACAGGCATCGGATCAAGCACTACCACGGAGGGGACGTCCCTGCTATGGATGTCCTGGATCTCCGTCTGTCCCCCATGGACAACTAAATTCAGGGGTGAGTCAAGCTAGTGACTCGTTAATAAACAAGCGCTTCTCGGGAGGTAACCCGTGTTATCTATTTATTAGTAGTAATAATAAAATAATTTAGTAGTAGTATTGCTTGAGTGTGGGAGAGTGCTTATCTCCTTGTTGTGTTTTGTAGGTATCTATTTTTGCTTGCAGGATTCCCTATGATCGTAAAGACCTACGTGCTTGATTTCAATCCTTCAACACTCGATCTCCATTCATTTGCATAATAATTATATCTTAGGATATCCTATGTGCTTATCATATATATATCTGATAGTGTTTCCCCTTAAACATTGAGGCCAATGTTCACTTCTAAGTGTGAGGGGGGGAGGGGGGATTTCTAGCAAAATGATCATACCTGTAGCTTGTCTGTGTCCCTTGCAACCCTGTTTTGACCAATATATATTGCTAAAAAAAATTTGAAAATGAAAAAAATATAATAATAAAATGTGTAAATATGAGTATGTTTTTAGGCTAGAACTAGGAGATTCGTACTTGATCGAGTATTGCACTCTAGCTTTCCCTTTAGCTTTCGAGACTAAGTGTGAGCTATACTTTAAATTTTGTAAAGAACAAAAAATGATAGAGTTGAATATAAGTTTGATGCTAAGCGTAGAGTAGTTGGTTCTCTTTAGAGCTCATAGAGGTTAATTGTGGCTTTTTGATCCCACCATCTTAATAAATGAAATATAATCTTCTATATGTATAGTGTACGGTTTTGCGATTCTTAGTTTTTAATCCCTTCGTAGAGATTCCTTCTGCTGAAAGTAAGGTACACATCGAGGTTTTGTCAGCATTATGGGGAAATAGGCTACCGTTTCTTGTCAGCTCCTTCCCGATGACTTGGAAGTTAAAAGACAGCAAGACTCGAAATTTGGCTAATAATAAGTTGGTAAAAAAATCAACAATAAAAGTAGACCTTGGCTGATAAAGGTTTACTGGGTCTGGTCGGCTCGTTCCCGATGTCTCAATCTTTAACAAGGTAAATTTATTAAAACATATCTGCACGGTGCACTTGTACAAGTATAAAAGACCATAGTATAAATATGCAAAACATAATGCATGATAGTATTTTTTTTTTCTTTCTAATCAAATTCATTAGAACATATATGCACGACTTTCGATAACATATATGCACGATTTCTAAAAACATAAGTGCATTCGTTGATAATCTTTATCACACGTTGTCTTCCTTATGATTGAGCCATCCACACTAAACCAAATATATACAAAAAGAACTAGTTAGTAGCAAAGAGAAACATAAACTAAACTAAGAAATGATAATTGTTATCAGCAAAGTGAAAAGCATCATTTAGTTTACTAACAAAACAATCCCTTTTGAAAACGTGTTATGCACCTTAAAGGCTTTTTACATTTCTTATAAATTAGTCATTGTTTACAACCTGACTTTAACTAAAAGGTGACACTAAAACGCATACACATTTTTTATTAGAAAGCGCTAATAATTATCTAAAAACACAAAAAACAAATACACAAGAAAGGCATCCCTCTCTTTAAATAAGCCACTTAAAAAGAAGGGACCCAAGAAACAAAAAACCAACTAAAATTACAGAAGCCATATATCAAACCAATACATATACCGATCACAATCAAAATAAAGAACTTACCAAAATCCGCCATACATTACCTGGCACCAAATGAGAATCCAAAGTACAACAACTAGGATTAAAAAAATCACCAAATGTACCTAGCCACCAATATAGGACAACAAATAAAAGGACAAGAGCAAACAACAATTATTCCAAGTACAAAACAGCCACAATATGCTCACACAAGAGATGATACATTCATAGCATAATTAGATCAAAGTACCACAGCCACATAAAACCGCATACACATAATTAAACATATATGCACTCAGTGTTCAGAAGAGGAACACAAACATAAACATAATTTATAACATATACAAAATAGAGTATGCAAATAATTTTACCATTTAATACTCAGTTTTGTTACAATGTGTATAAACTCATTATCTAACCTCACACTGATAATTACCTCGGATTATTAAATGTAATTTTTATAAAGTTTGACAAACCTGGTTTGACACAATAAGGTAGAGATGAAACCTCGTGCATCAATTGATCATCTTTATCACACATCGACATTCCTATGATGGAGCCATCCCCCTGAAACAAATATATAAAAATAAGAAAAACTAGTTATATCAAATTATGCCATGTTAAATTAATTGTAAAAGTAGTTGATACAATAAGCAATAAACAAAAACATATATGTGCGAGCTATAACTCATGACCGAATGTAACCAAAGTGCGCTTAATCATACATAAAACCTTATAAATCATATCATACCAATGAAACTAATTTTTATATTAAACTAACATAATGCTTGTAAGCTTAATTAACACTTTTTTTTTACAAAAACTATAAACAAATGTTGGACAAAAAACTATCTCGAGAGTGAGCCGGACCTGCAAAACATTTACCTCATATTACTTGTTGCCTAACCCAAAACGAGTCGCGCTAAACAAAGACATAGACATTAGTTTCTTACATTTGTTTCATATTAGTGGTGCATACCCTGCATCTGAACTAAAATACTCAATCGTAAAACACTAACGAACTTCACAAGCAGTATTATAAGGGATACAAGTCTATGCTCCTATAAATATAGCCTACCTCCCTTTTTTAGAGGCTTATCATTCATAAATGCACACAAGTTCCAAGTTCAAATGCAAGAGAAAATTAGAATGCACTACAAATATGTACCTGCTGCAATTTGTATGACGTGTCACATCTAGACATGATTTTTATTAAGATCATAACACTACAAGTTACAAAGACTACACAAGTCTGTTGTCTTGAAACCTAATATACCCATAATAAGTGACTACGAAGTAGGAGCACGTCTTGTTGATTTTGTTGGTCATGATAAAGTAGGCATCCTTAACATCTAAAACTATTAATATACATGTAAAAGATTCATTAATATTATGAAAGGCAATGGTTGTCACCTTACAAGTATAAATGTAAATGGTAAAACTAGGTATCAAAGTGTCATCATCTAATAAAGTTTTGTATTTTTGGAATATGTAATACTCTATAAGACAACGAGGCATATTGAGTGACTTATAAACAAAAATCTTATTGTTTTCCCTTGTTGATCACATAAGAAAGGGGGAAAAAAGTTAAAATGCAGCCATACTCATGAGTCAATGTAGCAAAAAATTAAATGAGGTTTCTTGTCATCAAATATTGGTTGAATTCATTTTTGTTACATATGTATATCTAACTTACAAAGTTTGAGCCCTATAGGTTACAATGGGCATGTGGCCAGTTGACAAGGCTGGACATCCCACCGTCGTCTCATCCTTCTCCCAACCACCGCCGGCGCTGTCCTCCACCTCACCATGAACTCCTTATGTTCTTGTATCATCGACACAACCCTTCGACACAAGCTCCTAGTTCTCTTTCATCGCACCGTTTTCGGATCTGAGTTTGATTGTGGGATTAGGTTTAGATCATTTGTATATGATGTTAAATTGATAAAAGGAGAAAAAGTAAATCTTTTAAGGCGGCGTTGGGATTAGATTTTTAGTTAAAGATGAAGAAGATGATGAACAAGTGGTAGTAGATCTAGGAATAAGTAGAGAAAAAAACAAGCGGCGTTATATGAAAATATAATTTATTTAACTTCCAGGCTATTATTATGGAAAATTAAAAGACATATTTGCCCTTTTTTATTTTCTTTTTTTTAACATAAGTAGGTATATATTTACAAAAATGCCATCTTTGCATTGATATGATGAACATCATGCATTATAAAGAGTAAAAAAGTGACTAAGTAACAAAAAAGTGGTTCTGCAAAGAAAATACTCACTATATGTAAATTGTAGTATATATATATGTAATGTATATGTAAAATAAATAGTTATACATGATATATATGAATATATATAAAATATATATATATAATATATATATATATTATAAGTAAACATATATGTAAATGTATATATAGTATATGTATATTAAAGATATATAATATATATATAGTATATTAAAATAAAGATATATAATAAATATAAATAAATATATATATATATATCATAATATATATATATATAATATTTAATCACGATATTGTTTCCCTTTCACTTGGAGTTTATTTTATCTTACCTTTTATTTCTGAAGTGTGGGGTACCCACTGATATTTTTGAACATTGAGGTCAATGTTCACTCTAAGTGTGGGGGAGATTTCTATCAAAATGATCATACATGTGCTTGTTTGTGCCCCACGCAACCTCGTTTTACTCAATATATTATTTTATTTTAGTACAAGATAAAAGTATATATATATATATTATATAATATATATATATATATATATATAGATATATATATATATATATATATAAAATATAATATAGATAAACGTGTAAAAATAAGTAGGCCCGTAGGCTAGAACAAGAGATATTCAGACTTGACCGAGTATTGCACTCTAGCTTTCCCCTTAACTTTCGAGACTAAGCGTTTGAAAGATTTAAATTTTTGGCAAAGAATGAAAAATGATAGAGTTGAATATAAGTTAGATGCTAAGCGTGGAGAAAAAAAAAAAAAAAAAAGGAAAAAAAGAAAAAAAAAAAAAAAAAAAAAAAAAGGAAAAAAAAATAGTGTGGATCTTTAGAGCTCATAGAGGTTACTTGTGGTTTTTTGCTCCTATCAGCTAAATAAACGAAATAAAATAATTTTCAATAAATAAAGGTGCACGGTTTTTACGATTCTTAGTTTTTAATGCCTTCTTAGAGGATTCCTTCTGATGAAAGTAAGGCACACATTGAGGTTTTGTCAGTGTTGTGGGAAAATAGGCTATTGTTTCCTGACGACTCGTTCCCGTTGACTCAGAAGTTAAAAGACCACAAGACTCAAAAATTGGCCATAATTAAATGTAATAAACCGAAACCGAAATAAGACTATTGTTTCCTGATGGTTCGTTCCCATTGACTCAGTTGTTTAAAGGGTGGAAGTAATAATAATAATAATCCAAGACCGATAAAAGTTTACTGTTTCCTGACGGTTCGCGTCCGTTGACTCAAAATTTATAAAGGTCGAGGAAATTCCCGAGGTCGAAAAAAGACTAATGTTTCTTGACAGTTCGCTCCCATTTTCTCAGTTGTTTAAAGGACTGAGGACTGATCTGGTCGGCTCGTTCCCGATGTTTCAGTCGTTTAAAGGACCATAGGGCAAATATTGTTACAATAATAATAATAAGCCAAATTTCAACTCCGGGGATATCTTAAAAGGAAATCCCCTAAATCATGTGAAATCAACACCTTAATGTGGACCTTATTCTCAGCACATCGTTTTACTAGGAAAGGATTTCAAACTAATTATGGTTTAAACCGGGCTTCTTTCTAATAATAAGTTAATAAAAATTGAATAAGTGAGCTCGTTTCACATTATATTTTCCGAATTAAATCCTTAGAGGATCTAGGAATAAGGGAGCAAGAAGTAGCTGCGCTTTACACAATTAGCATCTATGAGTAGTGTTAGCATCTGATTTTATATTTAGCTGTGATTTCGTTTAAGCTTGGTTTGGGGATTGTGAAAATCAAGGATGACGAACTCCCGTTCTTAAATCCTTTTATATAATATGAATAAAGTTTATCTTAGTTTTATCTTTTAATGAATAAATGGTTAAAACGGGGCGTTTTCAAAACAAATGATTTTTGAACTCTCTTGATGGACCTTTTTCTATTCTTGTTTGATGTGAGGGGTCATAAGTTGAGGGGGGTTAATTTATTTCTTTCCGGGCGTGTTTAATTAACATTACGTGTGGGACCAGCAATGGCTTAGGGTGGGGGAATTTGATGTGTGCTTAAACATACATTGTTTCTACCCTGGAAAACGCTATTAATTAGACTAAAAACCATAAAATGTGTGAATTTATATTGCAAATATGCTTGGTATGTGTTTTTATGTCTTACAGGTATAAAGGATTGAAAACAAAGCAAAAAAGGTAATTTTTGGGTGAGTTTCAATCAAGTTTGCTCATTTCTCGAAGTCAAGACGAATCCCACTTGAAGCCTTGAGCACTCCATTGAAAAGAGCACGGAATTATGAGTCCAACGGATTTGGCCTTGCTCCAAGACTCGACCTGGTTCACTTAAAATGGGCCGACCAAATTCACTAGTTAAATACAAGCTAAAACCCGGCCCAGTTAAACAACCCATTAATAGAAGTGGAATGCATACTATTACACAAAGTGGTGTCTAGCTGAGTTGGTTCATTCCTATGTGTGTGAGTCTCAAGACCCGGGTTTGAGTCCCACTATTGCAAATTTTTGATATTTCCACGTCACCCGCCACGCAAGCGCCCAGTCAGCAACAATAGCCAACCTAAACAAGCCACGTGGCAAGCACAAATTTCCTCTTATCCATCCTAGAATCAAATAAATATCTCCATGTGAAATGACAGATTTGCCCCCCCCCCCCAATTGGGCTATATATATATCCAACGCAACAGTTGATGAACTAGATCTTTTTTTTTCATGCAATTCATTCCATTTTGATTGTCTTATTTTTTTTCTTCCATAGTTGTTGTAGTTTTAAGTTTCTCTCAAAAAAAATAGTTATAGCTTAATTTTAGTCTTAATAATTTTGTAAAAGCTGGTTCAGCTTATTTCTGGCTTATCGTACGAAACTCATTTAGCTTATTAATAAAAATGGTTTGAAAGTGTCGGATCTCAATTCATGCATTTTTTTCTTGTCTTATTTTTCTTTCATAGTTGTTTAGTTAAGCTTATTTCTTATTGTAATTTCCAAGCTTATTTCTTTTGCTCGAATAAGCTATTTAGCTTTGTTTGTTTCTCTTGTTAAGCTCGAATAAGCTATTTAGCTTTGTTCGTTTCCTTTGTTTAAGCTCGATTCGAAAAGAAAAAAAGTGGCCACGAGTATTCATTTACTCGGCTTATTTCGATGCGCCTAGGACCATTTTATTTTCGAGAGCAAAGTAGTGCTAGTAGCTTATTATGGATTAAAACTCTTTAGCTTATTTCGGTATAAGCTCAATTCAATTTACCAAAAGGTGGCCACGAGTGCTTATTCACTCAGCTTATTTACACAAGCTTGCGGACCACCTAATTAATCGAGAGATAATTGGTTAAATGTTGCTTATTTCTTTTGGTTGATCTCGATATAGCTTAGAAAAATTCGAAGTTTGATTTGATACATGCTTATTAGTTTAAGCTTACTTTTCCCAAAGCTTATTCACTTTATCATAGAAAATTTGAATAGGTTATTTTTATGGCTCATGCTTATTTTGTTTAGATATCATCTAGTTTGTTTTTATTAAGAGTTGAGGTTTCTAAAATAAATTAGCTTATTTCGTCAAGTTTTAGAAGGTTTTAGGACGCAACAAGTGCTCTTTGATTTAGCTTTTTAGAAGTTTTCATATAGTAGTAGTGCTTAAAGGGTTTTCGTCTTAGATTTTAATTTAACAGTTTAGTACTCCATCCGTCCCACTTTTATTGTCCTCATTTGACTTTTTGAAGTCTTTCCTTTGCAACTTTGATTTTTAATATTTTTGTTTGTGTTATATAATACTTGATGCAAAATATATGAATGGATTGGTTTTTAAATATATTTTCATTGGTATAATTTTTATAAAGTATTATATAACACAAACAAAAATATTAAAGATCAAATTTGAAAAATATTGACCTCAAAAAGTCAAATGAGGACAATAAAAG
>BQNB010127714.1:0-19397 GCA_026074375.1 Tanacetum coccineum
GTGTCAAGAAATAATGAATACCTACTTCATCATATTCACTAAAAGGTTTAGCCAATATGATTGTATCTTCTTGTAAAGATATCAATAAGAAGTATGTAATTAACTTGAAAAGACTATTGAAGCTAAGAGTCAGCGTTCAATAAAACTTTATTTAATATGCTTGTGACTTCTTGTAAAGGCATGAACATAAGGTCTTTGAATTGTTCAAAGACTTATAAAGTAAGCAATTGACTTGTCATGTCTCTTAGTCACGACATGTACATGAAGTCATTGAAATGTTTAAAGACTTATAACGTAAATTTAGAGATTAATGTGTTATGTCTTCTTGTTAAGACATGTACATAAAATCCTTGAAGTTCTCTAAGACTTCTATGTTATAGCATGAAATTGACTTGAAATTACTATCAATGCCACTATGTTTGAACAAATTGGCAAGTATGTAAGCAAAAGGGTATTAGGTTATCTAAGGAATTGTGATATTGTCTCATAATCCCATTACTCATAGAATACCACATCGCTATGGTATGTCTGATGTGTAAAATTAAACTCTGTTGATATTGTTTGATATTTGATAACTTTAGCTACCCTACCTCTAATCTTATCAAGGTTAACAAAATTAAGTAAGCTAACCAAAAAGGTAACTAAGACACCTTCAGGTTATGGAATGGGAAGACTCCCATTAAGTCTTAATTGAAGATCTGAATTTGTTGAGATCGCGTTAAGCGTGTTATTAACAAACTAGAGTCAAGAACTGTCAGCTTACATTATACATCCCAAACGAGAACAATTATATTGTTGCTTAACTTGCTGCGTATTTGGAGAAAGTCTCCTCTTACACGAATCAAGTGGGAGCATCTGTTTTTGAAGAAAGTCTCTTCTTACACAACCTTCGGAATTTACTAGCTAATGACATAATAAATGTTGAAATATAGTCCATGAAAGAAAATTATTTTTGGAATTTGATTGATCTTTCACCAATCGGTAAGACTGAGAAGTTAAATTGGTTCTTCTCAGAGAAGACTAATATGGACAAAAATGTACACACATTTAAATGCACGCCTTGTGATAAGGGTTTTACTTATACTCAAGCAATTGACTATGATTAAAGCTTCTTTTCCTTGCAAGCGTTAAATGAATAAAGATATTAATTACCATACTTGATTTCATGTATATGAAATATGACAATTGGATGTCAAAACTCCTTCTTAAATGATTACCTTTGCGAGAACGTTGTGTAATCAAAAGGGTTCATGAATCCAAGTTATCTTTAGAAAATGTGCACGCTGTAAAATCCAAGTGGATTAGAGCATGCATCTACGAGCTGGAATCTTAAATTTAAATCAACAATTTGATTTTGATTAAAACAAAGAGATCTCCTGAGTACACCTTAAAGCTAGTCGAAGCATTATGTTTTATCTTTCTTAATGTTTGAACAAATTGGCAAGTATGTAAGCCAAAGGGTATTAGGTTATCTAAGGAATTGTGATAATGTCTCATAATCCCATTACTCATAGAATACTACATCGCTTTGGATGTCTAATGTGTAAAATCCAACTCTGTTGATATTGTTTGATTTTTGATAACTTTAACTACCCTACCTCTAATCTTATCATGGTTAACAAAATTGAGTAAAGCCACGTGTTTACTCAATATGATTCCAACCAAGAAGGTAACTAAGACACCATCAGGTTATGGAATGGGAAGACTCCCATTAAGTCTTAACTGAAGTTTTGAATTTGTTGAGATCATGTTAAGCGTGTTATTAGCAAACTAGAGTCAAGAACTATCAGTAAATATTATACCTACCAAATGAGAACAATTTTATTGTTACTCAACTTGCTGCGTATTTGGAGAAAGTCTCCTCTTACACGAAGCAAGTGGGAGCATCTATTTTTAGAGAAAGTTTCTCCTTACACAACCTTTTGAATGCACTAGCTAACGACATAATAAATGTTGAGATATAGTCCATGAAAGAAAATCAATTTTGGAATTTTATTGATCTTTCACCAATCTTTAAGACAAAGAAGTTAAATTGGTTCTTCTAGGAGAAAACTAATATGGACAAAAATGTACACACATTTAAACACATGCCTTGTGATAAGGGTTTTACTTATACTCAAGTAATTGATTATGATTAAAGCTTATTTTCCTTGCAAGCGTTAAATGAATAAAGATATTAATTACCATACTTGATTTCCTGAATATGAAATATGGCAATTGGATGTCTAAACTCCTTCTTGAATGATTACCTTTACGAGGACGTTGTGTTAATCAAAAGGTTTTATGAATCCAAGTTATCTTTAGAAAATGTGCAAGCTGTAAAATCCAAGTGTGGGTTAGAGCATGCATCTAGGAGCTGGAATCTTAAGTTTAAATCAACAATTTGATTTTGATTGAAACAAAGAGAACTCCTGAATACCCGTAAAGACTAGCCGGGATTATGTTTTGTCTTTCTTATATGTTATATGTTGTCAACATATTTGAAATAATATTTCACCTAAGCTAGATTTTAATCCTTAGTTTGGAATAATGTTTCTATCGAGAGATATACGAAATAAAACATACAACCTTAGAACATATGTTTATTAGGATAAACATACGCGATTAATAAGTCTAACATAACAAGTCACATCATTGAGTAAGACTCAAAGTTCTATCTCACCTGATGAGTTGAACACATGTATGAACACGTTTAGTTTAGCTAAAAGGTTTCATTATGTATGTCATGATATGTATTAGGCTAATTGTAACACTTGAATGAATGCAAGATGAACTGACAACCATAGAAACTAAGTGAAAGTCATTAGACTACTATTGAAAGAACATTCTAAAAGGCCTTTTAAGGACTAAAGACATGTTCATTGTTTATGGATTTTTAATAAGGATATTAGTGTTGAGTTTATACACTAATGCTTATTTTGATTGATATGATTCTCAACCCTAGTCATAGCAGGATTTCATCATAAATGATAATACTGCTGACTAGATCTGCTTGGATGAAAGCATTGTTGCACTGTTCATTAAAGAATGAGAATACTTCACAGTTTGTGAAGTTGTCAAGAAGACTGTCTTAAATAGGTGTTTTGATTGCTTCAAACAACCTCTATACTGTATTGTGGCGATACTAGTATTATTATATTAGCACTTGAACGCACATATACAAAATGAAAATCATTGTATTATTCAAACCCTTCACTGCTTGTGAGTTTTGAAAAAAGTATTCTCAAAGTTTACTCAGATGACAACTTAGTTTGTACTTTTTACAAAGCCAATGTCTTATACCAAACATGTTTATCATGCTAGGAACATTGAACTTCGACCTTCTAGTAGTCTCATGTATATCTGTTTTTAGTATTTGGATAATGGAACCTTAAGCAGTTGTATTAAGCTATGAATTGATATACATTTATGATCGTCATCATTTATACAACTATGCTTTATTAGCATGTTAAATCCATGACTAATTTAATTTATTCTAAATCGCCATTTTTCAGTTAATAATACCGGGAGCATCATTGAATTAAGACAAATGTGAGTGTTTTGGTTATATTCATATGGTATGAATGTTAATGGATGATACCGCCAAACTTATATGTTGTTCATTGGATGAACATTAGACTGACCCAACCTACGAGTATTCACTACATGGATTGGCGCCAATAGAGTGAATCTCGCAATTGGTTATGTCTCTCATCCTTAGACTGAGAAGCCAAGTATGTTGATGTGTGTGGAATGTCAATCTTTGATATGGTTCAACATTGACCTGTTGAAGGCTGCTATAAAGGCCATTTTCAGGAGGGATATGAAACACATAACGGACACGTGCAGTCAAAATAGGATTTGTTACTCCATAGGTTATGGAGAAAGATACTACTGGGCCCCTCGATGATTTGAACAGATGTATGTGTGTGCACACCCAAATATAATTAAGATGATACTTGATTGATTTGGTAATCTAGTTCAATGTCTATATCGAGAAACAAAATTTGTTAAACATTAGAATGACTAATGATCCATGTTATATGTTTCAAAGAGTATCCTAAACAAAAGGATGATTGATACCTAAACCAATTAAATGAGTTGTTTAAGAAACTATCCTCATATGTCTCTAGGGGCATTGGCGTGTTGCTAGATGCTGACCTTTGCTTGTATAATTACTTGATTATTATGACGTGCACAAGTGGGAGCTGTTGGAGTATGCTCATTTCCTAATAACTAATTATATGGCTAGATACATGTGAGCCTATGGGTCCACACTCCATATACACTGAGGTACCATATTTATAATATCAGTGTTTTATTGTCTTACGTATAGAAAATAAACACAGTAACTCGGAACAATATTGAGCTTCTAATAAATAAGTAGTGTACTATATTTATTGGACTTGAAAAGTTTAGGAAAGCCCACAAACACCCATATAGGTGGCCGGTCTATAGAGAAGGAAAAAGGGATGAGATCAAACTATTTATGGTCAATGAATTAGTGATAACATCACATTAATTTAATTGATTTTGATTGACCAAATTAGAGATATTCTCTCCTCTCTTCTCTCTATAAAAACACAACACATAAATACATACATAGGTGTGTTTTTGTTTTTTCTTGATCCAGCTTTTGTATCTTTTCCTTCAAAGTATTTTACAAAGCTACGAGGTTAAGACTAGCATCTATTTGGTATACAAGGAAGTGTAGTGTGGATACATCATAGAGGTGATCTCCATTGATCACTTGGTTTCATTTAAAGTGTTTTGTTAAGGTGAAGGTCACCATTTGATTCTACCGATCACGCTACAAAGGTACTACTTTTCTTGTTTTATCTTTGATTGATCATATGACTCTATGGATCCGTTGATAGGTGCTTGTTCCGTTGCGTTTAATATTTGTTTATATGATATTCATTTGATTCAGCACATATACTGATGACCCTTATATGGCAGTTAGACATGCTTACTTAGCTACTATCACGGACTCTAAGTCCAAACCTTTTGAGGATTCTAGGGAGACAGAGATTCCCCAACCACTACCTATTTCATCATCACCCGTTCCACCATTAGATGACCCTTACTTGATAGTTGGACAGACTCATACTGACACACCCCGCCAAGACGGAAACACGAGGCTTAACCTCATAGGTATCATCACAACACAACAGTGTCAACAATAGAGAGAACTAAAATTCATTAAACAAAATGAAAATGGACACAAAGTGTCATGACAATACCAAACACAAGAAAAAAGGGTCTTGCATTTAGGTAAAAGAGTCACTCCAATGCAAAGACATAAAAAAAATATCTCAAAACCTAAAACATTCATGTATCAAATCAAAACAAGTACGAAATGAAAAACTAGGAGATAACTCCGCATGTAAGCCTACGGTCTCACTAACCAATCTTCCTAACTTTACTTTTCTCAAGATGCTCACCTGAAAATGATGCTTAAACCACGTCAACAACTAAAGTGGTGAGAGTCTTAGTTTCAGACACGTATAATACTCGCTTTTAACCTGTGATTATCAAAATAAACAAAGTTAGACAATAATAAACTATCATGAGACCGATCTACAAAGGCAACCAAAATCAAATCAACATATTCACATTCTTAATTTCACATCGGGCTTAGAATTGTTGGCACTATAAGCAACCAAGCTCACCCAGAATGTATCACACAGCATATCACATTGGGTAGGCGTACCCATCCGATCTCACTGAGTAGGCGTACTCATCCGATCCCAAATTAATATCACAATCTCACTGAGTAGGTGTACTTATCTGATCCCAAATATCACATGTATCACATAGTCATATAATAGTCATGATGTCCATACACAATTTAAAACACATAATCACAGCAATGAAACATTTCAAAACATTTGCATCATTTTCATCCCAATTTAAAAATAGAAAAATGGGACTATGAAACTCACCTGATGCACTGCTACTTCACAAATTCCTTGAAATCAACTAAACCCAAATAAAACACATGTTACATGCGATTAGGCTAAATGCCCAAGACGATGTGACAATCAATTAATGGACTACTAAGTTTATATTATGTTTATAAACCCTTTACCATACTTCCCAAACCATACTTATACCCTAATACTCTTAAATCCCTTATTTGAGTTTTCCAGTTGTTTGGCAAAATTTTGTAGTCACTTTATGACCACAAATAAAATATCAAATCATCAAATTGACTTTTCTCCTTTCATCCCCTACCTTCAAAATGGGTTATGAATTACTGTGATTTTTTATAAAAAATAATATTGAGCCTAACTATTTTATAAAAATTCAACATCACAAAGTACTCAAATTCGGATCTGAAAGCACACCAAAAAGTTTGATTTTTCTAAAAATAATTAGACAATGATTTAGGACTTGTGCTTTGAGATGTAGTTAATAGACACATAAAATATGACCCCTGGTTTTTCCCAAGCCTTGACTCAACTTTTAAGTAGGGGTTTTACTCTCTGAAATCAGATCCAAATCTGACCCGAATTTACTGTTTTGACAACTTTTTTTGTAAAAATTATTTGACTAACTTCCCGACCTCAAAAACCTTTCGGGGCTAGACTTTTTGAAAACTAGACTCTCTGAAATTCAAATTTGGCAAAAGATTCATACCAAAACTCGTTTTTATCAATGAGATAACATTCAATCAACATGCCTAAAATGCTGCCAAACCTTAACTTTCAAATTAACGCGTTTATTAAAGCTAAAAACCGTTAACACACACATGCCCCAATCTATTCCGAACCACACCCCATAAAGTTTTATATTTTATAATTTAACAGAAAATATATACACCATTACTTCTCCATCAATTAAAGTTACTAATATAAGAAGATTAAACAAGAACTTAATTGAAAACATACCTAAACCTTTCACTCGAACACACACGAATCAACACCTTAATTCTTGATAAAAAAAAATTCTTCTCTATGGTTCGCCGATCGAAAGAGAGAGGGAAGGGAAAAGTGATTTAAGGTTTTCTTGATTTTGTATATATAGTTATCTAGTTTTCTAATTGTGGTCAAATTGGTTTTCATTTTTTTCCTTTTTTTTGAACCGACCCACAACACCTCTTAATTATATATTTTTTATTTATTTATATAATTTTGAATTATATATATCTATATATATATATAATATATATATATACATATATAAGAATAGTATATATATTTTAATATATATTGAATATATATATGTTAAAATATATGATAATATATATAAATATAAAAAATATAAATATATATATATATATAAGTAATATATCTATGTAAGTTATTTATATTTTTTTATATAAAAACTATATTTATTACATATTTACTTAAAACCCTTATTAAATAAATGCACTAAGCATAAAATAAAAACACTTACACTACTTAATATTATTTTTCCCAAATTATTTTTTATTAATTAACTCATAAATAAATTACCAAACCTCAACATTCTAATTAAATTTTCAACTCGAAATTAACGATACACGGTACGCTAACTTCTCAAATGCCATAATATCCAAACGCACTAAAATTTCAAAATCACCATCAATACAAAATGAAATGATTAAATCATTCATTCCTACCATCTCAAACTCATATAATAACACATATACCATATAACATATAACCCCAAAAACTACTTACGCACATAAATCAAAATACATAAAGCTAGGCAAGCTAACACTAACAGATTAACTAACCTCGCTAAATCACGGTTGTCACACATACACCTGCCGCTATAGACACTAAGTCTGGGCCAGAGGAGGCTCCCTCAGAGACATCGGAGTTTCAGCCACTAGCCGCTAGGACATCACCACCATCATTAGACTGTACCCCTACTTCATCTGACCCTACACCAGTTTCACGCCTCACTAACGAGGAGTTTGAGGCTTCTGAGCCATCGGATACTAGGATCACCTCATCACACTTCACAGCTCCATCAGACTCCACCACACCATTATCCCCTGATCACCCACTTACTCAGACATTACCTACCCTGACCCGAGTCTCATACTACCACAGTACTGCATGTATGGTCATGCGTACTCAACCAACCTTATCCTCGGGCATGTCAGCTGATGTGTGTTTTCCAAGCTTTAAATTTATAATAACTAGAAATACTGATTTTTACTAAAAACACAACATTCGAGCAAGTATACCCTATTGAGTGTAATATAGTATTAGGTAAGTCCAGGTCGTTTCACGAGAATTGAAGTTTTCACAGTTTGTAATTAAGGTGCTAAGGCTAAAATGATTGTCACGGATCAAATTATCCGAATCATACATAAATTGAATATTATAAAGAAAGCAATAAAAGGATGATTCAATCAAGTTATTAAGGTATGTTTGTTTAGGCAATGATCACTAAGACATGGAAGTGTTTAGGATAGTGTTTACAAGTTTAGAGAATAAAGATATCACAAGTTACAAATCCTTTCGGCCTTTAAGTGTAGCTAGTGATTATATCGATTAATAACAACAAATCCTTTTGACCTTTATAAGTTATTATAACCAATATATTAGATGAAATGATAGAACACATATATAAAGAACCCTTTCGGCCTATATTCTTGTATAAAATATGTTTTACCAATTCAATAAACAAGTATCCAAACACTTCATATCCAAGATCACATAATGCCCAAACAAACATAAAACAACTACTCCATGATCAAAGAAGTAACAAAACACATAACATTCATCATGAATTCAGTAAAGATCATATTTAAAAGATAAACAAGATTTATACCAACTTCAAGAGCAATTGTTTGATGATTTCACAAGTTTTCCCAACGAAAACTATATTATATTCAAAGTAAACCCATAAACTTTGAACAATTCTATCACAATCGCTTACAGATTCGAATTACACTTCAATACTACTTTCTTGGATGGATTAAAATCTAGAAATTGATGGTGGAGAGTAATGGTAGTCGATGGTGGTGATGGTGGTTTGAAGGGGTGTTTGGATCCTTGGTTTATCAAGCCAAGATCACAAAAAATCCCTATTTTAAGTGTTCTAAATGAACTAGAATGATTTGTGTGAGAGTGTGTGTAATGGGAGAGACAAATGAGGTTATTTATAGGCTATTCAGGGGCCAAAACTACCGCACAAAATAATTGTATGCCGCACATCGGGAGTTAATGCTATCTTCATTTAATTGCCTTTAATTTTTCCACCGACTCAAAAGTGCGCTACACTTTGGCCAAAACTATCACAGTTTGTTCACTTTCAGCACTTGGACTTATTCAAGGTTGTAGATAATTGAATTCTCTTCGCGTGGCCACTTAAACCAACTAAAACGGAGTTCGTATGACTGCGTTATGTCCAAAACAGTGAACAGGTGTCGGGAAGCTTTTAGTTTGAGTTTACTTCTTCGTTTAAGCTTCAAATCTTCGTGTTTTTTTCGTTTTCTTCCACGACACGTACCATGAACCATACATGACAATATATTTCTCTTCATCCAAAAGCTCTTATAATTAACCAATAAGTGTACATAAAATCATTGATAACACATATACAAAATATGTATAATTTGAGTGTTATCAAATCCCTCCACACTTAAAACATTGCTTGCCCTCAGCAAATCTAAGAAAAAAAATATAGAAACAAGGTTCTTACATGACAAGACAAGGAAATTTTTATGCATATATATATTTTTTAAATTTTGATATTTAAAAAAAATATTTGGTGTGAAATTATCGAAAATATTTTGGTTTTTCTAATAAATAAGCGCAAAAGACGCAAACACTCCCCCACACTTAAGGGTTTGCTTGTCCTCAAGAAAAATAAGAAAAATAATAAGCTTTACAAAACAAACATAGAGTTATGAAAAATACTTTCGGATTTTTAATATGTTAAAACAAAGATGTTTGACAGTACCCAATGATCCTCAAGCTGATATGACTAAGCACCTCACGAATAAAAAAAAGTATAATTCAATCAAACACTTGTATGTGATGTAATAGAGGATAAAAGAGAAATCACACTTATTTACTCAGACATGATTCATTTCATACCATAGGCTTGTACAAGAAACAAAACTGCACCGACATGGCGTAAGCACCAGGTATAAATATCAAAAGAGGACTTTTATTCGGGTTATAACGTTAGGCTAAGGGTTAATAAGGGTATGGATAAGGCATGGGAAATATATACTGGAAATGGTTTTATAATATACATGTCGACAAGTCCAAGAAACCCATGTTGCTAGTTACGACAATCCACAAACCTGCGATGTATCGAACAATTCAACCTCTCTCGATCATAATTAAACTGGCACAAATATAATATATCAATACGTCGCAAATGCCAACAACAATGCAACTCTTATTCATTGTAGGTCCTTATAAACAGGATCTGAATGAGCCTTGAACGACTAATAGTCCTTTGAATAAATCCAAAGATCCTATAAGGGACAATGACTGTGAATATAAAATTGACGCGGACTATCCAAATCTATACCAAATAACACAAGAACAATACTAAACATGCTATTACTATTACTATTTTTGATTGTAATTTCCCATCAGACTGATCGTGTTTACAATACTATTCGATGTTCCTTTTATAGGCATAAAGAACCCTAAACGATATAAGAGATAATGCTATCTCTTCCTAAATCAACGCAATTGATAACTTTACTATAATTAAAACAGACTTAAACTATACTCCACTCTACCAGTACAACTATAATCTTGTCAGACATTCATATTAGTACTGCCAAATTTAACTAATACTACCAACTTTAACTGTTTATACTACCAGTATTTAAGTCTTTTCAATCAATCTAGTCAACCATAATTAAAATACCAAAATTAAGTATTCAATAATCCAATATAATGCCTTTAATCAACCATAAAGTCTTCAACCTAAAGTCTTAATCATCATTAATGACTCAATCAACATTAATTGTCTCTAGTTGAAACTTCTCCTTTTATCATTGACTAGTAGCATTAATATTATAAACAGTAATTAAGAAGACTTTTAATTCACCAACAATCCTCCCCTAAAATTATATTCATCTGTATAATCATCAATATCTTCATTAGAAAGCGTCTTAACTCCAGGAGATGCTTCCAAACACTTTCTTTACATCTTAATCATTTTATGAAATAAATTAAGGAATCAGGGTAATATCTTCATCAGCAATAATATCATTTATCCTCCCCTGAGTTTCATCAATTAATGTAATCTCTGCATCAGTATTAATATCACCAAATATCAAACCTCCCTTGAGTTTCATCAATTAATGTAATCTCTGCATCAGTATTAATATCACCAATATCAATCCTCCCCTGTTTGGATGCATCATCACCCAAACTGTCTTTATCACCAGAGGACTTTTACTCTTGCAGTCAACTATTCTTCAAACTTCTTCAGCAATCCGTTATATCAGCAACATTGACAATTATGTACATCAAATCATAAAGTTTCAGTCTATTCTCATCACTTCCAGGTGTGTTAACTCCTGTGAGAGGTGAATCATTGAAAAATTTTAATTGATTTGATGTCTCTTTACCAGTTAGCCATTAACTCTGGAGTAGTCAGTTCTTTGGCCACCAGAAAGGTGTATGTCCATGGTCAACTGAAAACCATTTCAACTCTCAGTACTTGAAACATTGGTGAGTTGAATACCATATGGTTTTTGGCAAACCATTACAGCCATCAACGGATTTGATATGCCTTTACCTGTAGCCGTTTGCTCAGGGTAGTCAATCCTTTGGCACCTAGAAAAGGTAAATTCCATGGTGGATTGATAACCATGTCAACTCTTTGTACATGAAACTTGGTGAGTTGATATACCATCCACTTTTTGGTAAAGTGTCAACCATCTAATATGGATTTGCATGTCTTTACCATAAGCCATAATCTTATGGACTAGTTATGGTTTTTCCACAGCCTTTACCACAAGCCATAAACTTGTGGGCTAGCCAACTCTTCACTAACCAGATATGGTGAGTTGAAGACCAACTAATTAATCAAGTTGTCACCATAGAACGGATTTGATAGTCTTTACCAAGAGCCATTTGCTCTTGGACTAGCCAGTCCTTATATTGGTTAGACATGGTGAACTGATAACCATTTGTTGTGTTAGTGCATAGCATCTTCACCAAGTGTTATCCTTCTCATTTTCTATCCTAGGCTTTCAACCTTACTACTTTCTAATTCCAGCTATGTAGCCTATGCTACCTCCAAAGGTAACAGATCCCCTATTGAATTCTTCAAAATCCTCCAGTTGATCCTAGTTACCTGTCATGTGCCCTGAGCATCCACTAACAAATATACCTCTATTTACCATGTTCTTCAGTGAATGTTCCCGCACATGAAAAAGAGAAATCAGTTTCTCTTAGGGACCCAGGCCTTCATAGGCTTGGGTCTGCCTTGTGGACCTCTAGAAACATTATCATTTGTAATTAAGGGGTTCTCACTATTGGTATTAGAGAGTGGTATTACTTTTCTCCAAACACAACCTGCTGAGGTCTTAACAGCAGTGTCTATTTTTCCCTTAACAGCATATTTATTTGACTTGTGTGCTGTATTCCTTGAAAAGGGTCTATTTACAGGTGATCTTTGTTTTGAAAAACATTTCTTTGGACTTTTAAGATTCACCTGAGAAGGTTTAGGGCTTGTGTTGTTTATTACTGGTCTATTTACTCTACCAGTATTAACATGCACACTACTAGAATTAACATGTTGCTTGCCAGTATTAAATCTAGAAGCACCAGACTTAAATTGAGTGCCAGAATTAACATGCACACTACCAGAATTAACATGTTGCTTGCCAGTATTAAATCTAGAAGCACCAGACTTAAATTGAGTGCCAGAATTAACATGCACACTACCAGAATTAACATTTCCATGACCAGTATTAACATTTACCCTACCAGTTTTAATAGTTTTGCTAGCAGTACTAAGGTTGGGTCTAATGTTACTTAGTTGTACAGGTCTGGGAGTGAACTGATTTGCTTTATTCACCCTGTTAGTGTTAGTCCAGGCTGGTGTAGCTTGCCTAACATCAGCATGAACCACCCTTATTGCTCTTAGAGCACTTTCCCTTGCCATCTTTTCTCATAATAGTCACAATCCTTAATCAAATGACTAAGACTTCCACACACAAAACATGGTTTTCTTTCAAAAGAATATCCTGCACCTAAGTCCCTGTTCATTCTTTGATTCCAATTCTGTCTGTTATTTGAAGGAATAGGTGAGGAAGTCACTGGTGTCCTAATTGGTTGCCTAGGAGATTTTACATGCTGTGCACAACTAGGGTCAAACTATCTGTGTGGGTTTAGGCACTGTGGTTGAATCTTTTGAGTGCAATGGTAACTTTCTCAATAGAAGTATAGGTGTTTGTCATGATAATGGTCATCATGACTGAATTATCAGTTGCAGGTCCTAGCTCCCCATCACTGTCATTGGATTGACAGGTTGAGTAATGAGTGGAACTAGCATCAGACACAGCTCCAAGCTCCCCATCACTGTCATTAGATGGACAGATTGAGAAAACAATGGAACTAGCATTAGACACTGTAGGACTAGGAGATTGAGGTTGAGGTCCATGTTTACCATACACATACAAAGAATCATCTATGTCCTCCTGTGCCCTAGGGGTATAATCACCACTAAGAGGATGGGGGACACCTTTATATTCTACCTGTTTGAATCTGCTGTACAGTGGGATATCATAATATCCTGCATCTGTTTCCCTAAGAACAAAAATACCTCTACTCATCTCTTCCTCATATCCTAGGACCTCAGCATTTGACTTTATGCTATGTCCTAAACCTAGCTTAACAGTTGAGCTCATCCCACAATCAATAAGCTTCCAAAGATTTTTAGAAGATGCAAACCAAGAATCAACAATTTTTTTGTAAAGCATCTTTGTCCTTAACAGCTTTCATTCCTATTCTTCTATACTTTTTCAGCTTTTCATCTTTTTCTAAAAATATGATTAGCTTGAAAATTTTAATTTTTCATTTAAGGAAAGATTGCTGTTTATGGGAGGCTTTAAGCTGAGATTCTAATTTCTTAACAGCTAACTTATGAGAAACTAAGGCAGCTTCTTGGTTACCAAATTCAGATTGCAATTCATCATACTTAGCTTGAAATGCATTATATGAATCTAAACACAATTTAGAGCACATTGATACCTCATTGTTCACAGTGAAAGCTATTAGAGCATGATTCAGTTCCTCATCTGTAGTCTGCTCTACCAAGGTTGATCTGACCTCATCATGGTCCTCAAAGCCCTTTTCAAGTTGACATCTTGAAATTCTGACCTTTTACTTGCTAATCCTGCCTGTTACCTTCTTTTTGAACTTTAAACTGCACTCCCTGGCAAAATGCCCATATTGTGTGGCAATTGAAACATGCAAACTTTTTCTCTTATCAAATGCCACAAGCCATTTTTCCAACCACTCTTGCCTTCTGCCTGTCTTCCTTGTAAAACTTCTCTAAATCTTTAATGGCAGTCATACAATCTGCCAATATATACCATCTCTTCCAAATCCAGATCATCAATTTTTTGATCTAGGTCTTCATCTATGCAAATCCACATCATCAGCATTTGTGGCTAGAAAAGAATGGATAACTTCATCAGCAAGACCAGGAGTAGCAGTTTGTTTTGCTTTGGAAGAGGAAGTGGTATAAGAACTATAACTTCCTGAGCTGTGGCTTGGCTTATGCTTGCTTGAAGAGGCTTTAGCTTGTGATAGAAAAGCCACATTAATCAATGATATGGAAGAAATGATGCTTTGGAGTCTTGTTCAAAGACACTCAGATAAATGTATAAATCACTATTGACAGTGTTCAAAACTCTTCTTCGTTCTTCATTGTCATGGCTAGACGTTGTCCCCACGCAGGAGGAAGGGACCTCAAAAACTTGTGATTTGCGTCTTCATCTGACACACCAGCACCAAGGGCATCCAACTGTGATAGGAGTTTTTGGAACCTATCATACCCTTTTTCTAAGCTTTCCTTAGATAAGATAGTAAATGCCTCAAACTATTGTTTTAAAACAGCTTTTTGCATTTTCTTTGAGTTCGCATTACCACCAAACCGTGTCTTGATGGCTGCCCAGATCTCTTTGGCAACATCCATGCCATGAAAACGTCTGAGATGATCTTTTGGAACAGCCATTAACAATAATGTTCTTGCTTTCCTTTCTTTCTCATCAGCAAACTGTTCTTCCTGTGTGGTTGGAGGAAGAATCCTGTATACACCATCCTTACCTTTGGTGACTCGCTTCTTTGAGTTCCCATTCTGAATCACTTTCCAGACCTCATTATCTATATACTCAAGATAATGCTTCATCTCCATCGCCCACGTATCATAATCATCTTTTTGAAGAACGGGCAGTTTGATGTTTGAAAGTATATTTGTGGTGATTATTTGTGGTGGTTTAGCAGGAGCATCTCCTTTGTTGGATGCTGGTGCAGATCCATCCAAAGATGCATCATCATGAAGAGAAAGTTCCTCATCATCATGAAGAGAGAAATTATCGTTTGCAGACATGACTACTTGTTTTGGTGGAATAAAAGGTTTTGATCTATGTTCAATCTTGTGTAAAGTCCCTTTGGTGGCTCTGATACCACTTGTAGGTCCTTATAAACAGGATCTGAATGACCATTGAACGACTAATAGAGTCCTTTTGAATAAATCCAAAGATGCCTATAAAGGGACAATGACTGTGACATATAAATAAGACGCGGAATATCAATATCTATACCAAGATGAACACAAGAACAAATACTAAAATTGCTATTACTATTACTATTTGATTGTAAATGCCCAATCAACTGATCTGTTTACAATACTATTCTATGTTCCTTTTATAGGCATAAGGAACCCTAAACGCGTTAAGAGATAATGCTTATCTCTTCCTAAATCAACGCTAATTTGATAACTATTACTATAATTAAAACAGACTTAACTAGTACTGCCACTCTACCAGTACTAACTATAATACTCAGACTTAATATTAGTACTGCCAGTATTAACTAATACTACCAGACTTAACTGTTATACTACCAGTATTAAGTCTTTTACAATCAATCTAGTCAACCATATTAAATACCATAATTAAGTATTCAATAATCAATTATTAATGCCTTTAATCAACATAAAGTCTTCAACCATAAAGTCTTCAATCATCATTAATGTCTTCAATCAACATTAATGTCTCTAGTTGAAACTTCTCTTTTATCATTGACTAGTAGCATTAATATTTAACAGTATTAAGAAGACTTTTAATTCCCAACAATAATGACTCCATAGATCGTTATTAGGACTCATCTAGGGTATGATAACAATGATTGTAACACGCAGCGGAATATAAAGAAAACAATCAAAGTTATGAACAAGGTTTTCTTATTCATAAACTAATAAACTATAAACTATTCGACTTTAATCAGTCGACTATGAACTATTACATAAACTAATAAGCACATAGATGATTCATGACTCATCTATGGCTAACTACAACTATTACACGACACACGCTCTATGCGTTTCTAGACTCTCATTGGAGAAGTCTACTATGAATGGATGATTAATACTAGACGCCTACCCCTCTTTATATACTAAGGGGTTAGGGTTTACAAGACAAGATAAATCAAATAAAATTAGGATAAGTAAAAATCAGCATTGAATACTATTTGACATATTTAAAACCAGTCATCAATCATCATAAATATCCTATTTGCCAGTCTTCATCAGCATTAATTTGATCTTATCTTTAGCTGAGCATATAAATTACTGTTTGAACTAAGTCTTAATCAGCATTAATGTTATTCCAGCTTTGTCTTGTAGGTCTTCCATCTTTAATATGTTTTGTCATAATCAACTCAAATTATAATTCCCAACAATCTTCCCCTAGTTGATTAATGACAAAACCAATAAGCACAAGCTTCCCCTGAAGCTAATATAGATAAGAACCCCCTTGTTCCCCCCCTGAATTCCTGCACTCTCCCCTTTTTGTCATAATCAAATAGAGTGCATGTAGATGGTAATTAATATCAACAATAAGCTTCCCCTTAAAAGTATACTCACCATCTCTTGAATCTTGAACTCAGTAGCATAGATCAAATCTTCCTTCAGTGCGAAAAAGACATGCTTATTACAATATCATGTAATAAAATGTCTTTGTATAATTCTTTTAGACAATATTAGCATGGCGATCACATACTATGGCCGATAGTCTCAGTGAGCTCCGTCGCATCAACGACCAGTATCCTAGATCCAATGTCAAGGGCTGTATCGTATCATACTCCGACCAAATATTTGTAAAGGAGCGTGTAACTTTTCCATTCAAGAATTATATCATGCACCAAACTGTCAAAACGATCCATACACATCATCATTATTCGAGATCCAAATGCGTCCATAAGTGTGTGTCGTCCGATATCGTATAACACTAGGAGAATTAACTTGCTTTATCAGATAAGGCTAGCAGAATTAACTAGCAAAACCAACAGACTTAACCAAATCTGCCAATTAGTGACTCTTTTTGCTGTCCCAAATTTGTCACTATCTTGAGGTCTCCTTCCTCCCATGACTGTTAGTGACACTTTGTCTGTCGCTGTTCTATCGCTGTTGTGTTGCTAACTCCACCAGAATTAATATTGTGGCCACCAGACTTAACTTTGATGCAACCAGTATTAATCCAAAGTGACCAGTATTAACCACGAAACCAGAATTAACATTTGCAGGATCAGACTTAACCTTAATCTCACCAGACTTAATCTTGGGCAAGCAGCATTAATTCAAAGTATATGGGCAGTATTAATAAAACCAACGTAGCAGTTCTGCTGTTGTACGAAGAATACCATGTCATCATTTGCAGCTTCATTTTCGTTTACTTGTACCACGACGCTACTGTTCATATAGTTAGGGTTTCTTTCAAAACCCTAGATTTATTAAACACACTTTTACACCAAATTAGAAAATAAACACGACATGAAAACCTTGATCGAACCCTAGATATCGAGAGCAACCCGCTCTGATACCAATTGTGAAATCCTATAATGACTCCATAGATCGTTATTAGGACTCATCTAGGGTATGATAACAATGATTGTAACACGCAGCGGAATATAAAGAAAACAATCAAAGTTATGAACAAGGTTTTCTTATTCATAAACTAATAAACTATAAACTATTCGACTTTAATCAGTCGACTATGAACTATTACATAAACTAATAAGCACATAGATGATTCACATGATAAAGAAACTATTACTACTACTAACTACTACACACGCTTTATACGTTTCTAGACTCTCATTGGAGAAGTCTACTATTAAATGGATGCTGAATACTAGACGCCTACCCCTCTTTATATACTAGAAGGGTTAGGGTTTACAAGACAAGATAAGAACAAATAAGATTAGGAAACTATAAATCATCATTAAATACTATTTGACTAATCATAAATACTACTTTGACTAATCATCAATCAGCATTAATGTTGATCTTTATCTTCAAAATCTTCCATCTTTTGATCTTTTGATATTTTGTCTTGTAGGTCCTCCATCTTTAACATGTTGTAACATTCCGTATTCAAGGTCACTATTAAATCTCGACATAATTTCTATTTTTACTTTTAGTAAATTTTGAGTTTTTACTTTTCGTCGATTTAGTAAAAAAAAAAAAAAAAAACTGACAGCATAGAGAAACTCGCCCAATTATACTTAAAGGAAATTGTATGTAAGCATGGCGTGCCTACATCAATTATCTCTGATAGAGACAGTTTGTTTACATCAAGATTTTGGAAATCACTGCAAGAAGCGATGGGAACCCAACTGGATATGAGTACAGCATACCACCTGGAAACAGATGGTCAAAGTGAGAGAACGATCCAAACTCTTGAAGATATGTTGCGTGCCTGCGTAATTGATTTCGGTGGAAGTTGGGATCGACACTTACCATTGGTCGAATTCTCTTACAATAACAGTTATCATGCGAGCATTAAGGCTGCGCCGTTTGAAGCTTTATATGGGCGAAAGTGTAGATCGCCGGTTTGCTGGAGTGAGGTTGGAGATAGCCAACTCACTGGCCCAGAATTGGTCCGAGAGACAACAGAAATGATTGTTCAAATCAAGAATCGGTTGATAACTGCCAGAAGCCGTCAGAAGAGTTATGCTGATGTAAGAAGAAAGCCGATGGAGTTTAATGTGGGTGATATGGTTATGCTCAAAGTATCGCCATGGAAGGGTGTCATACGTTTTGGGAAACGTGGGAAGTTAAGTCCACGATTTGTTGGGCCATTCAAAGTTATTGAAAGAATTGGGTGATATGGTTATGCTCAAAGTAACGCCCCTTTCTAATGAAAGGCATCACTTCATAATCATGGCGTCATATCAAAGCATAAAAGGCATAAAACATAACTGATA
>BQNB010127715.1:0-19396 GCA_026074375.1 Tanacetum coccineum
CAAACAAGTCCATATGAAGAAGTTGTAGTGTGTGACTAATAGAGCTAACTAACTTGGCTTTACAAGAAGCTTTGTGTTGCTTTCCTTTTTGACAAGCAACACAAGTGTGGTCATTTAGAAAAAGCTTTGTAGGTAAACCTCTGACAAGGTTTCCCTTCACAAGTCTGTTTAGGTTTTTGAAATTTACATGACCCAACCTCATATGCCATAAGTTAGATTCATCAGTTGTAGCCTTTGCAATTAAACAAGCCAAACCTCCTAAAGGAACAATGTTCTCTAAATTGAAACTGTACATATTGTTTTGTCTGGGGACTTTAAGTAATATTTGATTTTCATCAGGTAACTTAAAATCAAGAGACAAAACAAGACATTCAGTGTCAGTAAACAAAACCTTGTTCTTTTTGTCACACATTTGTGACACAGAAAAGAGATTGAAATGCTGAAGTTCTTTCACAAAGCTTACATCCTCAAAATCTAACTTACCAGTTTTTATTTTCCCTTTACCAGTAATATAGCCTTTACTACCTCCAAAGGCAACAGGGCCACCATTAAAGTCTTGAAAGTCAGCAAGGTAAGCCTTGTTCCCTGTCATGTGCCTGGAACATCCACTATCAATAATTCCTTTATTCTTTAGAGTTCTATGTGGATTATCCTGCACATTTAAAAGAAAGAGATTAGACTCTCTTAGGGACCCAAGCCTGTTTGGGCTTGAGTCTGCCTAGTGGATCTTTAAAAGTTGAATAATTTCTAAGACTAGATCCACCATTGTATTTGGAGAGAATATTATTGTTGTATCCTGTTGTTCTCCATTTACAACCTGCTGAGGACTTAACAGCAGTGTCCCATTTTTCCCCAACAGTACTAACTTTTTTTACCTTAACAGTATAAACTTTTTGGTTTGAAAATTTTGTTTTTAGTACTGTTGTTCTTTTGAAAGGCCTTGATGATGGTGAATGAGTTTTATGAAAAACATTTGCTGGTGTAACACCATTCACAATGGGTTTAACAGTATTAACTTTCAGAGCAGTGCTAGTTAGTACTGTCTGTCTGTTAACATTTTGTCTAGCAGTACTAAAATTGTTAGTACTGCTAGCTTTAGCAGTATTAACTGGATTATTTCCAGTTCTTGTTTGTACTGCTAAAGGTACAAATTGATTTTGTTTATTTACCCTTTGAACATTGTTCCATGTTGGTCTCCTCTCCCCTGTACCACTACCCTTAGACATATTTTATAACACCCTGTGTTTTCAAGTCATTGACAACGTCGATAAACCCACAATGTACCTTTTGTATTGTACGCATTTGCTTTAAATCATAAATGTTAAGCTAAATCGCGTAAGCTAAAAATTAGCGACCTTAGGTTTTTGACTATGTGTAGACTGATTCTTAACATTTTCCCTAGGAGTTTTTACTTGCTTGTTAGCAAAACTAGGTGTATCAAGTCCTTTAGTTTGTACAGACACATACTCATCATCACTATCTGATTCATACTCCTCAATGATAGGAGCATCAGACCAAACCTTAGGTTGAACTTCTACATTTGATTCATTGACAACTGGTTCAGACACTAATTCAGAAGGTTCTGTACTAATGTTAGAGTCACAGGTATCAAGTTCAATTGTTTGAGAATCAGATTCACTTGGTTGAGTCTTTTGTGGACCATATGTATATTGTGAGTCATCTATTTCAACATCAGGTCCAGAGGGCAAATAATTCCCTGTCATGGGTGGGGGTACTGCTTGCATTTCAGATGTTTTACCAAGCCTTTTATGCAAAGGTAGATTTTCAAAATCACTTTTATTGCCCTTAAAGACACTTTGGAAAACTTCATTTTCATAACTCAAAATCCCACTATATCTGTAATCACCATACCCTAGCCCAAATTTATCACTGGCACTCATAGAATAATTTACAATTTTACCAAGATTTTTTGAAGAATGATTCCATTTGTCTACTATTACTTCCAAATCATCTTTTTCTTTTTGAGCTTTAGCCAACAATTTCTTATGGTATGTTAGAACATCTGTTTTATCATCTAAATCTATTTTCATAAATTTGATTTTTTGTTCATACCAAAGTTGACCTTGTTGATGGGCAACTAACTGTGCTTCAACTTTCTTAAGACCTTGAGTATAAGCCTTTATTTCTACGCTAGCATCACTAAGTTGCTCTCTCTGAGCATCATATAGTCTTTTAAGGTTAGCATAAGACTCTTTACACTCATTTGAACAAGAAAGTACCTGTGTGTCTGATCCTGAGCTGTTGCTAGCCATGAAAGCAAAATTTTCATCATCTTCTGAATGAGTTATCCAGTCAACACTTTCTCCATCAACTGTCACCAATGCTTTAGACTCTTCTTTCTTTCCAGTTCTGCTCCCATCTTTATTTCCAGGATTCCATCCATCCCTCCTCCTGTTATCTTCCTTTGTTCTACACTCTCTTGCAAAATGCCCTGTTTTGTGGCAGTTGTAGCATTCCACTTTGGTTTTATCAAAACCAACAGGTTCTTTTGCATCAAACTGTAGCTTTCTACCAGTCTTCTTGTAGAACTTCTTTATTCTCATGGAGATCATTGCCACTTGCCATTTTAAGTCCATTTCTTCAAGGTCATATTCATCAACCTGGTCTAAGTCCTCATGATCCAGTTGAGGACAACTTGATTGACTTGCAAGCAAGGAATATGATGATGTTTGTTCATGCTTTGAATTATGACCAGAAGTATTGGAAACACCATAAGCGGTACTAACATCATTAGTACTGCTGGTGTTTTCAGAAACAAATGCTACATTTTGCAAGTTGGAAGATGATGCAGTAGAGCCTTTTACATCATTTTCAAAGACTCTTAGATTGTTGTACAAGTCATCAAAACTGAGACTGTCCATTCCTGGTTTGTTCCTCATAATTAAGGAAACTTGTAACCAAGCAGAAGGTAGAGATCTTAGAAATTTCTGATTTGCATCTTCAGTAGATACACCTGCTCCATGAATCTCTAACTGACTGAGAAGACTTTGGAATCTCTCATAGCCTTTGTGAATCCCATCTGTGTTGGATACAGTGAATCCTTCAAACTGTTGCTTCAAGATGTACTTCTGCATCTTTTTGGATTCATCATTTCCACCAAATCTGGATTTGATGGCATTCCACATTTCTTTTGCATCAGTCATCTTATGGAATTTAGCTAGATGATCTTCTGGTATGGCCATTAGCAAGGTGGTCCTAGCTTTTCTTTCTCTTTCTCTGGCCACTATTTCTTCTGCTGTTTTAGGAGGCAAAATTTTAATTTGTCCTGATGTATCAGTTGTGACTGACACAGGACCATTCCCATTTTGGATAACCTCCCAAATTGGATAGTCTGTATGAGCCAAATAGTGTTCCATCTTCATAGCCCATATATCATATTCTCCCTTTTTGAGAATAGGCAGCTTGATGGTTGAGACTGTATGAGGAGTTTGTTGTGTTGGTGTTTGTTGTGTTGATGGTGGAGGTGGTGGTGGTGGATTCTCATCTTGTGTTCCAGACATGTTTAGTTTTGTTGGTTGGAGATGAATAACTTGTTTATCTGTTCTTCTTATTCAGAGTTTCTCAAAGCTCTGATACCACTTGAAGGTCCTATTAAACTGAAAGGATCTTTGCAGCCTATAAAGGATGATAGCCAAGATGTATAAATACAAATGACTATGTAGAAACAATGACTATGAATACTATGTGTTAATGCGGAATCTTAACACAGGTACTAAGAAGAACAATGATCAACTGAATAACAACTTTATTAATGTGTTCTTGAGGATTACAGATTGCTAACTATGATATTGTATATGATTTGCTAAGCTTGTGTATTCGTCTGTGTTCCTCTCTTTTCTAACTATGCCAACAGTTATCCTTTTATAGACTAAGGATAACCCTAATAGGCTTACATATCTTTTTCTTAAATATCTCATAAATATCTTTTAAATATCTTCTCAACGGTACTAACTTAACCAGCAGTACTAACACTTTGTACTGTCGGTACTAAGTATAACTGTTCGTACTAACTATTGTACTGTCGTACTAAGTTGATGTAAAACATAATCCTAAACAATAATCTAACTATGGCGCAATTGCTCGAAGCACCCGACCGAGGGTTACTTGGGTGCGATAGTTATTACCGGAAAGCACCACGAACAACTTTGAGATCAAGCAATGGTCTTTCTGAATCTGTATCTTGTCCAAAATAATCATATTTTTGGAAATGATAAAGAAGACCCACATGCTCACAGATCCGTTTATTTCACAGATCACTTCTACGATGAAGGATTTCCGTACGTACCAAAAACGACGGTTTAAACTGATGCTTTTCCCGTTTCCTCGAAGGGGGCAGCCCGGATATGGCTATAAAAGAACCCCCTCTGTCGAATTTGAAACATGGGATGATCTAGTTTCGAAATTATTAACAAAATTCTTCCTCCCTCAATAAACGACAAATCTCAGAATTAATCACAGATTCTAGCAAAATTTTGATGAGACGTTTTATAGAGGCATGGGATCGTTTTTTTCAATGATACTTTTAAGGGGATTCCCTCATCATGGGTTTTTCAGAATTGCATCAACTTGATACAATCTAAATGCCACTAAACTCAAATGATCAAGATTCATTAACTCTGCTGCCAGTGTAACTTCATAGACAAAATGCCTCGAGAATGTTTAAAAAAAATCATTGAGATCAAGTCTACATGTACGTCAATCACGAACAAAGCTGTGTAGCTAAAATGAGTACAAAGCTCTCCACCCCAGCAGTCTCGATCTGATGTTGCTGGAATCTCAAAGACATGGCTCGGGCATTAATTTCTCGATAGAAATAACCAAACCCCAGCTTCCGCCCCGCGTAAAAAGCGATGAACAAAGTTTGTAACTTGTAGGGGGAGTCATGTCTATCAAAATGTCCCAGCCCTAACAAGCAACATTACCATGACAATATCCAAAGAGTATCGCTGATCCCAGGTACCGCTGCGGCCATTTCAACGCAAGCTAATTCCCTGGTTATACGACCTCCGATGGTCTCAATCAAAATTCGGAAACCTCCTGTTTACCTCCCATTTCAAAATCCTCGATTGCAAAAAGGAAAAACAAATTTCAATCGAGGAAATAACTATACAATCAAAACAGAGAAACAATTCAATCAACTAAGTTCAGTTTTATCGACCAGGATCCGATCAATCAACCAGTAGCCTCACAACCATAGCCAAACAAGGACCTGGCGTCCTCAGACACACGGTGTGTCAAACACAGATTTGAAAGATATTGTCACAGCCAATGATGCAGAGGTTGAGAAACATACAAACCAAGGTCAAAACCTGCAATCCCAAATGGTCAAATTTGACTGACATGCTTCAAAATTAATTACTGCTAATACACATCTTCTACAAGTCCGTTTCTGGAACTCTTCCCTGTAAAGACTGTATACCCAACCCAAAGGAAGATAAAAAGGTAACACTACCCGAATTGGAGTTACATCCAAGACCGAAAGCATTTAAACATGAATTCCGAGTGACAAAGGACACGATGCATCCTGCTAATAACGGAAGCACCGAAGACGTCCAACCTCCTGTTGTTCAAATTCAGTCTCGTAATCCAAATCCTGAGCCCAATGTTGCTCCTGTTGTTGCTGCCATTTTCCTAAATCAACAATTCCATCCGCCATCAAGAAGAAATGATGAAAGGCCAAGGAAAGCTAACGACCCAAAACGAGAAATTCGATGAAATCTTATATGAGATTTAAGTTCGAGATTGCTTTACTCGATGCCTTGAGCTCATGAGCCTAAATTGCTTCGACATTAAAAACCTTTAATTGGTAAACAAAGAAAAAATTGAGCGAATTGAAGAAAGAACACCATTGAATGAGAACTGTTCAGCGGATCCGATCCACAACAAGTTTGACCAAAGAAACTGGAGACCCTGGCCGATCTCTTATTTCCATGTGAAATTTAACGGGGAAATACTACATGCAACATTGGCCGATCTGGGTGCGAGCATTAATCTCATGCCATATTCCGTCTGGAATGATCTCCGCTCTCCCGACTAACCCCAACATTGGCATGACGCTAAGAGCAAGGCAGATCGTTCATCACTGAACCAATCGCATTGCTAAAGACGTCCGTACTAATGGTGGGAAGTTTCCAATTCCAGCAGACTTCGTAGTTGTTGATTTTGAACCAGACACCCGAGTAACTTATAAGTTCTCGTATGTTTTCTTGAAAACCAGTCAGCTTTGATAGATGTTTATAGAGGTGAGATTAACCCTTCGTGTTGCAAGGAAGGCCATCACATTCAATCTGGACAACCTTAAGGCGATTCAAAATACACAGAGATTACAACCATATGACGGTGAACGAAAATCCGACGTCAATTGATATGGCTTGATGAGTATTCTCAAGAGGCTCCAAGATTATTTCAAACGTGATCGGCGAGTGGCAATCCCACACCATATTGTTAGCCATTGTTTTCTACTTCCTTCTCCAAATCTCACTCCTTTCGGGACAGTGATTTTCTTTTATGGAAGAATCGATTCTCGTTTCCTGCTCAAGAAGATGATCCAACTTTCATCTGAAGTTAATCCAACTAAACAGTAAACCTAGGGGGACATCCTGCTTCTAGAAACAATTTTGAACAGTGAACCCCTACCCCCCTCCCAAATCAAGAACATTAGATGCCTGAGTTAGAAAGAGCTCAAACTCTGTGAAGCTAATCTCCGTTGATCGAACCTCCCGAGGATGAACACAAGGAACTGCCCACCGACCATCGTTGAATACGCATTATTTAAGAAGGTGGACGACAATTTGCCTGTCATAATAGCTAAAAACTAAACAGATGAGGAAAAGCAAGCTCTCTCAAGGTTCTCAAGTCCCAACAAGACGAGCCATCGCTTGGAAACCTCACCGATATAAAGGGTGTTAGCCAGAATTTTTGTACACAAACAAATTCTAATGAGGAGTATTACGAACCATCCTGTGCAAAGTTTAGAGAAGTGGTAAACCAAAAATCCACAACGTTATCACAAGAAGGAGGTTGAAAAACTCCTTACGGACTGATTAATTTTACCCCATCTCTGACAGCCCTGTAATGGGTGATCCTTGTACACTGTGTACCTAAGAAAGGATGGTATGACCTTTCATCACAAATGAAGAAAAGAACTAAACCTACTCGATTGCCATTGGATGGCGAAAGCCCACCCGAAAAGAACACTTCCCATTGCCTTTCATGACCAAATTGCTCGACAGACTAGCCAGAAACCAATACTACTGTTTCCCCTCGATGGCTACTATGTTATTTTCATATCCCAATTAACCCAAAAGATAAGAAAAGACGAAACCCTTTACTTGCCTAAAATGGAATTTTTCGCCTATTCGCACGCAATGCCTTTTGGCTATGCAAATGCTCTTGGACACGTTCCAGAAGATGTATGATGAGCAAACTTCCATTGTAAAAAACGATAGAAAGTTTTTATGGATGACTTTTCGGTCTTTGGGGACTCTTTCTCTACGTGCCTATCCCATTTGGAAAAGATGTTGAAGCGGTGAAGACACAATTAATCTTTGACACTGGGAGAAGAGCCATTTTAAGGTAAATGGAAGCATTGTACACAAGGACACAAAATTTCTAAGTACTTGACTTGAGTGATTATAGACGCTAAATGTCAGAACTCAAAGCTAAACTCCTCACCGACTTCTGTCAAAGGTGTCCGTAGTTTCCTTGGGCACAGCCGTTTTTACCGACTATTCATTCAGGACGTACTCGAAATTGCCCGTCCTATGACTCATTTGCTTGAAAAAGAGACTGCCATTTCTTCTCTGAATAGTTTATCGAATCCTTGTAAACCACTCAAAATAAAAAATTGTCTGGGCTCCGTCTTAATTGCTCGCCCGACTGGGATTTGCCCTTGAACTGATGGTGGATGCAAGCGACTATCGCAATTGGGGCATCCTCGGGCAAAAAGGAAAAAACAAGCCCATTTCCAACCTAAACACTATGCTAGCAAGACTATGAACGAGCTTTCAAAACTGACGTACACAACTACCCCTGAAAAGGAATTACTTGCCGTAGTGTATAGCCTTTGAGAAATTCCGGTCAATCTATGATGTCCAAAAGCAAGAGATGTATACTGAATCAAATCAGCATTGAATATCTCTTTTGGCCAAAAAGGAAGCTAAGTGCAAAGACTGATGCAAGTGGATGGATTCCTTTTGCTCCCAAGCATTTGATATTTATATTCGAGTCAAAAAAGGAGCAGAACAATCTGCTGCAGATCATCATTCAAGACGGAAAGTCCTCACCAAATATAAGAAAGTTCGAAAACAAGGAAATAATAAGCATTCCTCTCGAAAACCATGGATCTATTGCTCTAAAATATAAACCCCAGGTTTGCCGAATTTTGCAAACTACATGCGGGGAAAATTCGTTATTCAAAGGAATGACATCACAACAAAAAAAAAATAAATTCTTTCAAGGATGTCAAGCATTATTTCTGGATTATCCCATCCGTGTTTAAGATCTGTGCTGAACAGGTTGATAATAACGTTTGTGGATTCCTGGGCAAGAAGCCATTAGAACATACCAAAGCTGTCACATTGGACCTATGGTGGACACTATGGTGCCAATTACACAGCAAGAAAGGTCTTCGGATTCATGATACTATTTGGGCCCACCATCTACAATATGTCCCATGACTTTGTCACCCGTTGTGACATTTTGTAACGTCAAGGAAAAATTACGCAACGAGATTAGATCCTAAACAAAAACTCCATCCAAGTTTGCAAATCTTTGACATCTGGCGCATTGATTATATGGGCCGTTCCCGTCTGCAAGAGTGGAACAAGTACATACTCGTGGCTGTTGACTACTTGTCATAAATGGGTTGAAGCAAAGCGCTCCCCACCAATGATGCCAAGTTGATTGCAAATTTTAAAAACAACTTTTTTCTCGATTTTGTGCCCCCCGAGCTATCAAATGTGATCGCAAGGAACTCACTTTGCAATGACCAGTTTACAAAAGGACATGCTTAAGTAACGAGTCACACACCGACTCTCACCCCGGGCGTATCTTCCCACAAACAAGTGGCAAGTCTAGGTGTCAAATCGTTGTTTAAAAGCGTATTCCTTGAGAGAACCTGGGAGAAAATCGTGCCTCCTGTTGGACAAACTAGATGAAGCTCTATGGCCTTACCGCACAGCTTATAAACCCCATCGGGTGTACTCCATATAAGTTAGTGTACGGGAAGGCATGTCATCTACCGATCGAGTTAGAGCACAAAGCCTACTAGGCCCTCAAGCATACAAATTTTGATGTTCAAACTGCGGGTGATCACAGGAAAGTTCAACTGAATGAACTAAATGAACTTCGTGATCAAGCCTACCGAAAAACACTTTGATCTAATAAAGAGAAAACCAAGAGGATCCAACATGCTAAGAGATCAAAAACCGCGTTTTCAACATTGGTGATCGGTTTCTCCTCTTTCAACTCTAGACTTATAGATTTTCTCGGGCCATCTAAATTAAATCCGCGTTGTTCCTGGGACCATTCACCATGTCCTAGTTTTAGCCTTATGGCAACTGTCGAGTTTATCTCAAAACTCAAATCCGGGCCCAACTCTAAAGTAAATGGTCATCGATAAAACACTACTTTGGAGGGACAACCAACCGAGTTGTCCCAGGATCTCTAGACTCCCCATGGACAATAAATCGGGGGACGGTCTATCGTCGGGACCCTAAACAAGCGCTTCGTGGGAGGCACCCCATGCTATATGTTATATCCGTAGTAGTATTTTTTTTAAAATAAGTGTTTTGTGTGAGAATGCTTACATTTTCCATTACCCGTGGTTTTGTCCATGTTTTTGTGTGCTTTGTGTTGTATGTCCCAGGATTTCCGGATTGTGAAGACTCTTTAAGTATCCACATGAGTTTCAATCCTCGATCTTCATTTTGGGAATCCAGTACCAAATTCTAATCGACAAACTTTTTAATCTTGGCACAACGACCTTTCATAAACGCCTTAGATTTGCGTAGAAACCATCCTTTGAAACATCGAGGACATGTTTAGTTCTAGTATGGTGAGGGGGGGATCATCTATTTGATGTTTGCTATCCCCCCCCCCCACACCCCCACCCCCCCCCCCCTCCCGCACCGCTCAGTCGTTGTTATCACGCAATCCCGTTTTTACCACCAAATTTTTTGCAAAAATACCAAAAAATTTTAAAAATTTTTAAAAATTTTCAAAAATACAAAAGTGTTTTTGTCTAGTTTTGACTTTCCTAATGGGTAGAATGAGAATAATTTTTGACTCGATTCGGGCCGTGTTGAGCCCTAGCTAGTTCCTCCACTTACCTGCTTGTAGGCTAAGCTTCACGAATTCGATTGCTTCGAATTTAATAAGGTGAAGAACCAAGAAGTGATAGAGTTTAATATAATTTTATGTGCTAGAACAAAAACTTATATGATTAACTTGTGGTTTTTTTTCTCCCCATTAGCTTCAATCCACCTAATCATTACCGTGCTCAATTCAATTCACCTAATTCAACAAAGTTTATTAGAAAAAGCTTCAAATTTGTAACTTAATTCTTAAAGCGAGATTTTTCTGTTCTTATAATTCGAAAGTTAAAATGCCAAAGAAGCATGAAAGAAAATGAAGTATAGAATGCAAAAAGCAATGAATATTAAAATTTTCCAAAGAAGCATACATTTGATTATATGGAGCAAGAAAAAGAAGTGTTCTGATATCCCACTCCGCTAACGCACAGGTGGGGGATCAACCAAGACAATCTTTACTTCTAGGTATTATGGTGTGTTTGTGATATCTACCAGGAAGCGAGTCTAGTGAGGGTTCAAACTAAGACCTTATCCTAGCCCATAATAGGAAGAATTTGTTGATTAGGTGATTCCACTACTCTAGCAACGGGTGGGTTTTTAAACTAAGAAACAATCGTTACGTTGGTAGTGATATTCCTACCTAGGTAGCGAGGCCTAGGTAGTGTTCAAACTAAGCAACGCATACCAAGCTTTTAAGAACTTATGATTATAGTAATGAAGATGTTGCAAAAAGTTCACTAACAGTTAAATCTCGAATCTTTAAAATCAAGTTACAAGGTCCCTAATAAGGTTTGTTGCTTTGAGTCATGATTCATCTTGAAACACGACTATAGGAAATAAGTTGATTATGTTAGTTTAAAATGAGCACAGAACACATTTTAATCAAACATCCGATATTTGGAGTTAAAAAAGTTCACTAAAGTCATAAGTATGAGTGCTTAGCATTTAAGACTTTATTGACAAATGATCATGAGTTTAATTGCTGGTTTGGAACTAGTGAAAAATCGATGGTGACGAGAATTCGTATCCATCAGGACATCCGGAGATTATACTATGGCGTTTCTCATTCTATATCCCAAGATGAAAAAATAAAAGGAAGGTCCAAACAGAGAAGTCGAGAAAAGAAAAAAAGAAAATCCAAAAATATTAGGGATAGTTAGTGTACAAATAAAAAATGGTAAAAACGGAACTTGTCGAAGCTTTTGATTCTTTAGTTTCCCTTGACAAACACTTAGCTACTTTTCAAAGTTATTAGTCGAAGGGGATTGAAACTCTAGTTTTCGTAAATGTTTCCCTTCATAAACATTGCGTGAGGGACCACGGCAATACCTTAGTATGGGGGGATTATTGGTAATTGCTTAATTACTACATACCTTTACTTAAAAACGAGCTAAAAGTAAAGATGTGGAAGGTGTTAGAGATGAAAAGTTGGGGATTGAGCCAAAAACGCGGACTTAAAATGGCCAAATATATGCTTGTTTTGCTAATTGTATTGTGCAGGAACGGAATAACTAAAAAAAGGACTAAAAACAAAGCCAAAAACGACAAAACCGGACTCGGAATGGAAAAGACTGTGAAAGACAAAGCCAAATCGAAGCCGAAAAGTCAATCAAGTCAAAAAGTCAACAGAAAAGTCAACTGGTCAAAGTCAAAGTCAACCCTGACAAATCCAAAAGTCAACATGTGAAGAAATATAAGTTTGAGGGTTAAAATTGCCAAACCCTAAACTTGATCTATACGAAAGAAAAGAGAAAAAGAAAGAAAGGGTGAAAACCTGCCCAAGTATGGGTAAAGTTATACTACGAGGGCCAAATCTAGTCAAGAGCCCTAAGACTTGTAGCACATAAGGACGGTTCATGCAAAGAGTTATATAACTCTTGGGGACTTAACTTGCCAAGTCCCCAAAGTTATATAACAAAAAGGACGATGGATGCAAAGATGCATATATCTTTTAGGGGCCGATTTTGCCAAAACCCCAAACCCACACTCTGTCTCTCTCAAACCACTTTTCCCGCCATTGTTTTCCCCCCAAAAACAACTCACGGGTTTACAAACCCGTTTTTACCCTGCAACCCAATTCCACCATGGACAAACCATTCCCTCCCCCTCCATAAACTTTCCCAGCTGTTAAACTGCCAAGCTGGCAATCCCACATCTCCCCAAGACTTATTTCGATGGCTATGATGAAACCAAAAAAGCACAAATGGAAATTAAAGGCTGAGATTGCTTTGGGCTCTAACCTCTCACAACACAAACACAAGAAGACCCCTAGGACATCTATAAAAAGACAGTAGTTAGTTAGTTTTTCTCTCAGTTTGTAATTTTTTCGTATTTTTAAGCATTCTCTTTTAAGTTCTTAGAAATCAGCTTTAATTACTTGTACTTTGTAACTTTTAGCTTGTACTTTACGATTTTAAGCAATAAAATTCAGTTTTAAGTTTCAAGTGTTTTTCATTTCAAATTTAAGCTGTTTCGCTTTAATAAGCTCTTATAAGTTCATTTGAGCTTATACTTGTTCATAAGCTCAAGTTCAGTCAAAATTTTGTTAAAAGTCATTCACTTACTAGCTTTGGTTCAAATTTAAACATCGCAAAACATGGCAAACTGAGTTCATGGATTTCATATGAGGTACAAAGGAGGTAATAGGAGCTACATTATCTTATTGAGCTTTTAAGCTCTGGTTTAGAGGCTTGGTAGCCTTTAGGTTCATGCTTTAAGCCACTCAGTCAATAGAGTGCATAGGTCTGAGACTACATAATCTCAGGTTTCACATTCTAAAGTTCATTTCAGCTTATTCATTTAGCTTATCTCTATACCTTTGTTTTCCCTTGTGTTAAACCCTGTTCAAAATAGTTTTTAAGTTAGTTTAGATACTCAAATGCTTAAGTTTTCTTATTTTTTAAGTTCATTTAGTTTTTCATTTTTACTTCAAATTCTGTCATTGAGTACCTGAAGAAGCTAGTGATAAGTGGCTATTTCCATTAATAAGCTGCAGTATTAGTTTTGAAATTATCTTTATTTAGGACAGATTAAGTTAAAAGTAGATAAAAGGTTTTAGGTAGTTTTAGCTTTAAAATAATTAGAATGTGACTAAGTTTTGACGTTGTAAATAAGATGGTAGGGCGTTTGGCATAAAGAGTAAAAACGGGACAAAATAGTTTTATGCATAGTGTTGGAATCTCAAAGTAAGTTTTAGCTTGGTTGTAAAGCTCATTTAAGCTGTTTTTGAGAGTTTTCAAGTTTAAAAATTGATTTTCAAAGCTTTTCCAAACCATCTTTTTAACTGTGACCTTTAATATACACCACAAGTGCTTATACTCATAAGCACTTGAAGTTTGAGTTTAAATGTCAAAAAGTGTGTGTTTTGTGGTGTTAACAAAGCTGTAACAAGCCCTTTGTCTTTTGACTTTGGTGAGTCAAAAATCACCAAGTTTTTCAAGTGACAGTTTTAAAAAAGCAAAGACCCTTTTTCACCTTCAAAATTCAGCTTGTTTAAATGATTTTCAAAAGCCAAAAATTGTTGCACAAGTCCATTTGTTAGAGTAATCCATCTGTTTGAGCTTATTTTATTGTTTAGAGCTTATTTGACAGCTTTTAATAAGCTGTCAAATAAGCCACTTAAGTTTAGCTTAAATCTCCCCTGGTGCAAAGGGGAGATTTTAAGCCCCTTTTTCTTTGTCTTGTTGTGTTATAAAGCCCAAATTCTTGGCTTATTCAAAGAGCTTATAACCTCTTGTATAAGCCCTCAAAATTTCAGCTTTTGAAAAGCTTATTTGTTGGCTTAATTTTAAGCCCAAACTTGGCCTTTGAACTGTTTTGCTAGCCTAGGTGTAGGATTGCTTATTTTTTTTTCTGGCTTATTGAGCTTATTTAATAAGCTCATCTTGTGTCCTAATAGCTTATTTAGATAGAATTAGTTAGTTGTTAATCTTGTTTAGCCCTTTACCTAGCTTATTTGTCTAAGACCTTAAGTCCTTTTAGCTTTTAAGCTTTGATTAAGTTTCTGTCACAATTAAGCTTTTCCCAATCCCGCTTATTGTTTTAAGCACTTAGTGTTCTTTTTAGCTTATTTAGATTAGTTTAGGTGCCCCTTAGCTTAATTATATCCTAGTTTAGCTTATTTCATCCTCAAGTCCAAAATGACTTAAGCAAATTTTTGGCCTTTAAGCCCTTTAAGCTACTGTCGAACTTTAAGCTTATTTTTAAGCTTATTAAGTGCTTTTCGTAAAAAGTTGTAGTTGACAAAGTTGTTAAGCCCCACGAGCTTAACAACTTTGCTTCTTTGAGTTTTCGAAAAAAAAGGGGGGAAAGACAAGAGGTCCGGGTGAGCAAGACTCGAACCACCGGTACCTCTCGATCAGTCCCCTTTATAAAACACTTATAACCTTGAGCTGTCGCCCTTGGGTCTTTTTCATTAAAGACTCAAGGGCTGTGGTATTTAAGGGGTTTTTTTGGCTTTTAAGCTTATAAGCTGCTAACAGCTTATTCGGGGCTTATTCATTAAGCAAACTTTTGTTTCTTATTTTTCGTAGGATCATTAAAGTGTCTAGTATTTTTAGTAAATTTTTCAGAATTTTTCGTAGTCATTTAATATTTTTTATAATTTAATTTCGTTAAAAGTTTAAATAATTCATAAAAAATACAAAAATTATCAAAAAAATATTTTGCTTTTTTAGAAAATTTTCTTTTGTCATATAGTTTGTAGGAAAAATACAAAAATTTTCGTAGGGTCATTTTTACAACTTTTCCTTTTTTAAAGAACGGTCCGGGTGCGTTTTTTGTCTTGACTCGTTTTTTTGGTCAAACGAAACTCCGTTTTCGGTCTATTCTTTTCTTTCTTCGTTTATTGTCCCTAGAGTAGTTAGAAGTAAAAATTTCTCGTAGGGTTATTTTTATAAGATTTTAGGTTTTTCCCCCTTTGTTCGGGATTCGTGCTCCCGTTTTTCAGCTTAATTTCGTAATTTTTAGGATTTTCTTAAACGTTTTTGTTTGTTATTGTTTAATTTGACTTTCCTCACTCTCAAATCAATTCTCTCCTTCAAACTCAAATCTTCGACTGTATCGATTTTCCAGTCCAGCCTCGTTGGGGATAAACGACCCGGGAACATTCTATACTACTTCTCGGTATTATTGATCTTGTTGATTTTTAGACTTATATATATTTTATATTTTATAATATATTATATATTTAGTATAAAATTTACCGATCACGCACCCATATATACAACTTTCCAAACGCGTGTACTTAACGTAAAAATCTCAACCACCCACATACTAGATATTTCATCAACACTAACCTTTACAAGCTTAGGGCCATTAGTATCAGGACAAACACCAAAACCAACAACAATATACCCCGACTTGGGCCTAGGGATAGCAATACCAACAGATTTCCTAACACTAGGATTCCAAATAACAGCCATTCTAGTTCTCTGATCTACGTCTCCGCAAAAACATAATAGCCCGTCTATGGAACTGAATGTTAATGTGTGTCTTAATAAGCTAAGGGACTCCGGGGCGGTTAAGGGAAACTTTTGTTGGGGGAAAGTAATGTTATCGACAATCGAAGTATATGTATGGACGTTGTCTAACTTGTACCGTACAAGTAGATGATGTTGCGGGTTTGTGTGATTGATGTGGTAGTTGTTTATGAATTCCGGGCTGTCAATAAAAGACTTCCATTGTTTCGAAACGGAACGGAATCGAATTATTGATTTGACAGGAAGCCTTTTCATGATTTCTGATTGGATCTCGAAAGGTATGTGATCAAACATTTCTTTTTATTTTGGCTTAAGGGTTTTGAATTTTAGAGATTTTCGACAAGTAGGGTTTATATTTCGGGCCAAAAGCTTCACCTCCTTGGCTGCTTTGTTCCTCGATTACAACAAGCTGTAAATAAAGATTAACCACAAGTGTAAGTGACATTCAAAGAGCGAAGCACATATAACTACCTTATGATAAAAACAAATAAAACTACTAACAAGAGAAATGTACGTACATTACCAGATTTTAAATGACTCAAGGATTTCTAAATGGGAGTTTGGTCATAAAAGCTTATTATAATTTCTAAAAGGGTGTTTGGCATTGTAGTTTAAAACTGATAATATGATCATTTTAGGAACCAAATAATCGGCTTTAGCATTTGCAACAAATCTGATTTTGATTATCAGAATACTTAGGGTTAAGTTAAGTTTACATGCTAATAGTCTGAACAAATAGTACAAACTGAAAAGGTACCTGCGAACACTATATATCTCCTGCAGACTCGTTGCTATTAAAGCTAATAGGGTGTTTGGGTTTGCCTATATAAGTGTTTATATGCTAATCTTAGGGGGTGTTTGTTTCGGCTTATATGTGGGCTTATTTGATTTTGGCTTATATAGCATAAGCCCTAATTTTCTGGCTTATATTGAGACTTATGGGCTTATATAAGTTTATCATATCGTAATAAACTTATATAAGCCCACAAGTCTCAAACTAAGCCGAAAAATCAGGGCTTATGTTTATAAGCCGAAATCAAATAAGGTCACAAGCCTACATATAAGCCGAAACAAACACCCCCTTAGTCGAAATGAAAGATTATTAAAGCAAACCCAAACCCCTAATTATCTGATGGTGATAATTTCATATCACATAATCTAGGAAATGTATGCGTCTAAAATTCTAAAGTTTGGTAATAATAGCTTATTAGAACTTAACTTAGTCGAAATGGAAGTTTATTAAAGCAAACCCAAACACCTAAGTATCTGATTTTCTGTAATTATTTTTGCTAAAAAGCGTCATAAGCTTAAATCAATAAGAGCACAAATAAGCTTTAAAGAAATAGCTAAGACTCGAAAACACAAAACCCACCAAATTAAAGCAAAAAAATATACTAGATTACATAGCCTAAACAACATAATAATAAGAATAATATAACAACTAATTAATCACACCCAAATCAATTAACATTTAGAAAAAATATATGGTTAATGACGTCACCTGAGGTTGGTGGTTAAAAGGGTTGATGGTGGTCTGGTTGAACCCAAAAGTACAGAGACATAATAAAGTAAAAAGCGGCATAATATCTATGCGCTTGGCTCCCGCTCGGGCTTGGGCTTGGGCTTGGGCTTGGGCTCGCGCTTGGGTTATAGCTTGAGCTCGTATTTGGGTTATATATGTAACCCGGTTACTAACCGTTTTTTAAACCCAACCCACTAATACAACTTGATCCGAAATCTTTTATCACCCCAGAAATAACTTTAAAAATATAAGAGTTTTATGAAACCCAAGAACTAGTGATGAGCAAAATCAACCGAAAACCGAATCGAACGGACAAACCGAGCCGAACCGAACCGACCATTTTCGGTTCGGTTTTCGGTTTTGTATATTTATGTCGGTTTTACTCAGTACGGTTTCTGATAAAACCAAGAAAAATACGCCTAAACTATCTATTCGGTTCGGTTTTACTCGATTCGGTTTTTTTTTATTCAGTTCGGTTTTGAACCGATGTTCATCCCTACCAAAAACCTATAAAAAGCCATAAAATAGCTAAAATTAGAAAAAAAACTAGTAAAAAGCTCAAAACAACACTTAAATAACCTAAAAAGCCTGAAAACAATACCAATATAACACGAGTATATCTATGAAAAGATAAGTTCAAAAATTAGGTCAAAGTGTTGCTTACCGAGGAGGTATCAAGGACAACACTTTTGGGTTTTTTTGTCTAGTCACTCAAGGGTTGTTTGTTTAAGGTTATGCGAGTATATGTAATTATTAAATTTTATTAATTACCTCTTTATTTTTAAGCTTTTATTTACATAAATAGAAATCTATATTTTTATATTATTTTTTCTTCATCAAATTTATTAAAGTTTAAATAATTTTTCCAATTTTGACTTTCAGTTGACTAATAAGAATGACTGATTTTGCCACGTGTCAAAATAAAGCAATCTCATTCACCCAAAAAAATTTCTCATTAAGATTGTTTTAAGAAAATACTTCCGAAATGATGTAATTTATTTGTCATAAAATATATTATGAATGAAGTTTTCCCGATTTTAAGTTTTATACATGTGTTTTAATGCAAAAGAACTCGGTCTTTAAAGCATTGTTATTTCATGACACTAAACAACAGTTTGACCCAAATGCTAGTTCTAAAGACTTACACTTATAAACCACTCGAAGGTGGCTTAGTGACAAAAAGGCTTGTGACTATCACTTTAAAATGTGTGAAGTCTCAAGTTTAATTCTTTCGACGTGCAAACAACCTTGAAGTGATCACACCAACCATAATTTTGTGTGGCGGTGGGTTCAAACCCCATAAATTAGTCGAAAACCATAATTACCCAAACAAATAAAAGACTTACACTTATACATACTCAACGCTTGCTGTCACACCCCGATAATGGCGGAAACTCGAGAATGCAACATAATGATCAATCATAACACAAGGTACAAAATAGAGAAAACTACATTGCATAAACTCCAAGTGCTATGAAGACCATCAACCTTGAACACAGAGGACCCAAATCGCAACTAAAATCCACAATCTCTTACAATTATTCAAATGCCCATACAGGGGACCCAAAATCCAAACTTAAGCCAAACTTCCAAATTCTAAACCAAACAACAAGCAAAGCAAGACTTCAAACGAAATTTCACTCGGGATACTTCTAAGTCTGCTATCACAATCACCAAAATATTCTTCTTTTACTTCACCTAAAAATGATACTCGAAAACGTCAACAATAACGTTGGTGAGCTCGTAGGTTTGACCTTAAACCCAAAAGCTGTGCCAATATTTCAACAGTGGATAATAGTGCTATATGACAGTGAATATACGCAAACAATCCAAGACATATCATCCTCGCTAATCAATCACCATATGTTACTTACGCACCTAAAGGGCCTACCAGCTAGAGCACTAATATTAGACCAAGACCTCACACAAACTTGGGTAGGCGTACCCATCTGCTCTAATAATCACACAAATGCTGGGTAAATGGTATGTGCTTAATTACACATACCATTTTCCATTAAAAAAGGACTTAAATGACTAAAAACGTACCAAAAATACATTGT
>BQNB010127716.1:0-19396 GCA_026074375.1 Tanacetum coccineum
TGCAAACTCCGGGGATCGACGAAACACTGCTGCTGAGTTTTGGGTGATAAGAACTCCGAAATTTTTTTTTTTTTTTTCTTTTCTTACTCTATTCTCTCTTGTTTTTCACACTTTATAATGAGCATAAAGATGCCCTAAATAAGGACTAAATGAACCCAAAATGGGCCCCAATGTGTTGGGCTCTTAATCCTCATGGACTAAGAAAATACCCAACAGTATAAACATTCAAAATGATTCTCTTTAATTTTATCCTTTTATTGAAATAACGTGACTTTTGTGATCATATAGACACTTGCTATTTTAAATAGTCAGAATGGTAACAATTAGGATACAAAAAGCTGAAAAGAGATGTACCCTTTTGCATTAAGAAATAACTAAGTTTGATTCTTAAATACTACCTTCGTCCCACATTAAGTGTCCACTTGAATTTTTCAAAGTCTTTTTTCTTCAACTTTGACCTTAATGATTTCTTCTTACGTTATATAATACTTGATGCAAGATATATGAATGGATAGAGTTTTGAATATATTTTTCGTTGGTAGAATTTTCGTTCAATATTATATAACACAAACAAAAATATTTATGGTCAAAGTTGATAAAAAAAGACTTAAAAGATTCCATTGTGGACACTTAATATGGGACGGAGGGAGTAGTGAGTTGACTGTTACCGAAACGGAGAGTGTAATTCAAGGCAACTTACCGTTGACTTGCAGCTAAATAGTACAGTAGTGTAAAGTTAACTAATACAACCGAATTAGCACATCTTTTGCTTAGTAAAGGAAAACGTCAAGTGGGTTATTCGTATTTCAAAAAAATCAAATCATACCTTATTTAATAATATTTTTTGACTATAATTATTATTTTTAAATATTTATTAGAAAAAAACACTAAATATTTCCTAATTTGACATAAATTTTACTATAATTTTCGTTTTCATATAAGTGAAAAATATACAAAATCTAAAAATACATACACATGTCCTTCATACTTATTTAACAAGCATGATTGTCCGCGTGTTGTTAAAAAGTCCATATACCTTTTTTCCATTGTTTTTCGTTGTTAGATAATATCAAGAACATGAGGCTAATATATTTTAATAAAAAATGTATCCACATACAACAGTTAATAACCATTTTTCGATTTAGAAAGAAAAAAAGTACGAACTTTCTTTCCACTTGATTATTACGAACACATATTATAATAGCTCTATTGAATTTGAGTGATTTTCATTCAACTATATCATGAACATCAATATATTTCCCGTATTAAAATAGATTGACTTTGTAGTCCGCCGGTAATTGTGTTCAAATTTTTGTGTTTAATGGGGCCTCTTATGGTCACGACACAAGACCATCGAAATTCACGGGACGGCCCTGTGTGTTTGTATCCGTTTATACCAATTCGGTCCAAATTTATTAGCGGAAATGTATACAATTCTAGATATAAAACTAAGTTTAGCATCTCAAAACAATAAATTAAAAATTGAAAAGTAAAACATAAAACATTAGATAAATCGTCACAAATCACTTTCAGTTTAATAAAGTTGCACTTAAATAATGACTAAATTGATATTTATACATTTCAATAGTTATTTGTGTCGTTTTGATATGTTAATTTTAGCTTTATTTTTGTTGTTTCAAAGATATTTGAAAAAAAAGTTATTTGAAATTGGTATAAAGGAAAGCAAACACATCAATGAGTGACCTATAATTAAATTAGTTTTGATAAACTGATGACAAAAACAAATATTTAATACTTGAATGGCCTCCGGATAAATAATCCTAAGAAAAATATTTAATACTTGCTTACTTTTGCTCGCGCAACGCAGCTTCGCAGCTTATGGGTTTTACTCTCTACTTTCGGTCCAGCAGTCAGCTAAGCGTGGCAATACATAGTCCAAACTATGGCCCAGTTTCTTTAAACTCATTTTCAATTAAAGTCGAATAGTCGATAGATCATTCATTCCATGCACTATTTAGTAACAAACAAGCATGATTGTTCGCGCGTTGCTGCGGGGTGTTAATTTTTTTTTGAGAAATCTGCAAATATGCTCCATGTGGTTTCCCAAATTTGCAAATTTGCTCCCCAACTTCACGAAAGTGCAGGCGGCCTCCCCAAAACGAAACTTGTGTCGCATTCATGCTCCCTGACAGGGAGCACGAGTGCAATGGAAGTTTCAATTCCCATTGCATTCGTGCTCCCTGGCAGGGAGCACGAGTGCAATGAAAGTTTCAAACTGGGGAGGCCACCTGCACTTTCATGAAGTTGGGGAGTAAGTCTGCAATTTTTGCAAACCACAGGGAGCATATTTACACTTTTCTCTTTTTTTTATGCTGGTTATTTTTTTGGTCTCATGTTTAATAGTTTGTTTTTTTTATATGTGCTTATATATTGGGCCTCATGTTTAAAGGTTTTTTTTTTTTTTGCTATTTAGGTTTTTTAAAATATAATTTTATGAGATTTTGGTAAATATGTGTTAAGCATGATTGTCCGCGCGTTGATGCTGGGCGTTAATGTTTTTTTTTATTTTTTTTTATTTTGTGTGGTTTATTTTTCTGGTCTCATGTTTAATAGTTTGTTTTTTATATGGGCTTATGTGTTGGGTGTCATGTCGTGGGTATTTTTTGATCTGAATAAATCAATACTTTTGTAAAAAAAATTTCCTATTTTGTGCAGAGCAATTTTTTTTATATTCTTTTATACGGGTTTATTTTTTCGGTCTCATGTTTAATAGTTTTTTTTATATGGGCTTATGCGTTTGGCCTCATGTCGCGGATATTTTTTGATCTGAAAAAATCAATACTTTTGTAAAAAAAATTCTATTTTGTGTCGAGCAATTTTTTTTTTAAGTTGCCTACTAAAATTTTTAAAGTTGCCTACTAAAAAAAAATTGTCAAATGGGCCGGCCCAAAATGGGAGCCCAATAGGCCGGGTACTGTAGCGGAGCTGCCAAAACGGCAGCGTTTTAACCGCATCATAGTATATAGATATAATACTTTTTTATGCTTTTTACTTTTATATCAACTTATAAAATCAAATAATATTTTACACAATTTTATTTTTCTCTCTCATCATTTAATACTAAATTTAAATCCAAATTCAAATCATAATCCAAATCCAAATCCTAAACCCGCCTACAAACCAAACTGGCCCTAAAGAAGTTTCTGGTTTGATGATTTTAAAGGTAGGGGCTGGGCTAGGGTGTTCACAAATCGGTAATACACACAACAATCGAAAATCGAAACTGAACCAGATTCAGAAATTAATTGACCTGTAACCGAATTGATCATCACCCCTTGCAAAGCCGGAGATGCTAGTCTACTTTTGGTAGAACTGGAAGCAACATCTCTACCTTTGGTATGGAGCTTTTTACGTCGGTATTAAGACCCATAACCCGTCGAAGACGATAACCCGTGGAAAACGATACTAGAAGTTACTTTTTGGTTTTAGATATGATTTTAGTAAAATGTAAACTGAACCGAAACCGATGAACGCCCCTGACTAAATGATGTTTGTTTATTGAATTTTTCAAAACCCTAATTTAAAGGTTTTTCAAATTCAATCAAAGTGCCATGGTACTTTACACAATATCTGTAGGGTCATTTTTTTAACTCGTATTCTTATTATATTTCATTTTCCAAAAAATATTTTAAATTATAATTATAATATATTTTTTTAAAATTTTAATATATAATTTCTCTTTCCTAAATCTTAACCAAAATTGAATTAAATTCTAACCCCACCTATGAATCAAACGCACCCTATGACTCGTTAAAATTCTTTCATGCTACTTTATAGCACTTTCAAGAACTCTTGTGGCATAAGTTTGAAATATGTAACCTATATGAAAACTAAAAATAGTAATGTAGTAGTATGTGCTTATACTTAAATCACTTAATAAATAGTTAAAGGGTGTTATGTTGGTATCCTTCCTAGCTTATAAAAAGTAGTTATGTTCCGTACTTTTTATTCCTTATGCCCCTCAGTTTACAATAAAACACAATTTTTTATTAGTTTCATTTTTATACTTTTTGACAGTTTAATGCTTTTGATTTGTTAAACTTTATATTTTTTTTCTGCACTTTTCTTTTTACAGTTTTATAATATAAATAAAATTATAAAAAAAAGTTAAATAAAAAAAGCAAAAAAGAAAAAAAAAAATACAAATGATATTTTAGAAGAAGATCAGCATATCCTTAGTTAAATACTCAGTATCATACTATAATTGGGCTAGAAAACAAAAACTTCAATTCATTATGGGGCCTTCGAGTTATTTAAAATTAATTTCTCATCCGTACGTGCTCCTACATTGGCCCAGATGTATTATTCGCGAAAATATGATTATTTTATTGATTAACAACATGTCACGCGTGACGCGTTTTAGCCTTTTAGCTTTCCATTAATCTTAATCTCTAAGTCTCTTATGATCGAGATCTTACACAATATCACATTTGCTTTCACAAGATCGAGATCGTAAAATCTCATCAAAGTGTCTTGTCTTGCTAATAGTCGTTGAAGAGTCATAAAGTTATACACTTATACATATCTATTGAATATCAAGCACAAATTAATAATATGGCGTAAGAAATAAATTGACATCTAAACATCATGATAATAAAATTAGTGAAATAAATTTAATTTGTTTAAGTTTTTGTAGCTAAATTAACAATTTAATGTGAGAGAAAAAAAACATGAAACGTAAACATACTAAAAATTCAAAACATGAAAATTTAATATATTTCAAATGTTTCGATAACTTCATTTCCCACACAAAAATAAATTTTCGATCCTTTTGTAGAGTACTGATCACGACTTTGTATGGTAGAAAAATATACATCCTGTAAAAGACTTTATAACCAAAATCTAATAGTGTAAGTAATATAAACTTTAGAACCAAAATATAATAGTGTAAGTAATATGACAACAAGAAAGAAAAATTACAAGTCTTATATAAGTTTCTGACATAAAATAATAAGATAACTCATCAAATTGGTAAGATCGGATCGAGAGCCGATCCTACGATCTTACGTTCGATCTCACGATCTTACTTACAATCCTACCTCACATACGATCCTACACGATTTTAGCTAGTGAACACGTAAGATCGTACGATCTTACGAGTTTACTCGCGATCTTGATAGCCTTACATAATCTTTTTAGAGGGAATTGCATATATAACTCTCCGAATGTAAATAGATGCGTATATATATACATTATACAAGTTTTTTATGCACACAATAAACTTTACGTATGTTTTTGTCTATGCAGTTTTTCATTTAAGAAGAATATATATGAAAATGATTTTTTTATTACATGTGAGACATTTGATGTTGGAGACACTTTATGGACAAACTTTGTGATAAAAATCATATTTCATTTATATGAGGGTTTCTAAAGCTTGGTATCAAGGTCGTGAAGATTGTGAGTACTTGTTATGATGTTTAATATGCTGTGTATTTGTTAATCGTTGTTTAGTGTCGTCATAGGATCATATGTAGAGTAAAAATCTTAAGATGCTTAGTCGATCCGAGTTTACCTAAGGCCTATATTCATACTTTATCCATTTTTCTATTTTTTTAGCCCATTCTTTGCTCTTTTTCCTTAAGGCAACAAAAAAAACAAAAGTAAATATGTTTTATTTTCTTATTAAATTATCTATACTTTGCCACAAATAATAATTTCAAGAAATAATATATTTGAGTCTTCTTCTCGTCACTCGAATGAAAGATCTTGTTACATCATAATATACTTGATATTTTAAGTTTTCTGATTATAGCATACTTGTATACATGATAATGTTACTTATAATTAGTCAATTTGTTATATTCTACAAGTTAATGGATATGAAGTCCGATCATGTTACCAATGTTCATGTATACAAATGTTTAAGTGTTCATGTTATCAAAATTATTATTTTATGAAGTAATTGCTTACATGTATCTATTGTAGATTAATGAGCAATTTCATTTAATAAATTAATCAGTGGTGGTTTATGTATGAAAAACTCTGAATCTCTTGGTATTATGTTTCGTATGTTTTTAGACGTTTATGACTCACGTTATGTAATCTTACTCCTCTAAAGCATTAATGTCGTGATTGAAACTTAACTTTTTTGTGTTTTAGGTGTTTCAAATTTGAACTTTGTCATTTTCGAGAGGATATTAGAGGGATAGGTATGGTGACATGCCAAACCTCCTCATTTTGGCCCCACCGGGTGCCACGTCATCTTAACACTCCCAGTTCAAAATACTCATTCACTCATAACATACCATCAACCCTCTCATTTTGGCCTCACCACCCACAATTTTATTTTATTTTCCATTTTTTCACAAAAACTAAATTCACTTCATTAAAATTAAATTACAATACGAAACATAAAAAAACCAAGGTTGCAAAAATCGTGAATCGTTAGTCGGGCGGTTGACCACCTTGTAGCTTGTAATCGGTCTAGGCGGGATTAATCGGCGATTAATCGGATTGGCATTTCTAGCTAAACTTGGGTATTTTCGGCAAGTTTTGTGTATCTCCGACGAGTTTTAGGTATTATTGGCAAGTTCTTTTTATAAAAAATAACTTGTAATAGATTTAAACAATTGCTATAAGTGATCAAAACAAGTTTACGGTGAGTTTTATGTACTTCCGGCAAGATTAGAAGGTTTTCGGCAAGTTGACCACCGTTGACCACGGATGACCTATTTGCTTGACCTAATTACATAAATCGGCAAGGTCGGTGGCTTGTAGCGCCTAGGCGAAGATTAATCGGTCTTGTAGACCTTTTTTTGCAACACTGAAAAAAACATATGAAACATAAAAAAATACGAAACATAAAAAACGATACGGAAAATAAAAAACATACGACACAGAAAGACAAATAAGCGTTTGGAGTTTTTTTTCATTATTTCATCTTGTTTCCTTCGGATGTAAGTGGCTTTCTCTGGCGGCAACGGGGAGGGATCAATCATGAGAAACTCCAACTCTCTACACTCCAGCAACCCTAGTTCTTTCTTTCTCTTCGCCTCGTACGCTGCTTTGGCAGCTTCACATTTGCCTCTATAATCCTGAGATGTAACCCCCGTTAAAGACTTCGAATGACTCCCCCTGGCGCTCGACGTGTCCACCGATTTTGCTTTTTTCGTAGGTCGAGGTTTGCCCGCGGGACGAGCTCTCGGATCAAGACCAAATAGCTCGGCGAGATTATCTTCATCAATCGGCTTCGCCACATCCCATTTGGGGTATGATTTCAAAATATTCCACGAGTGAAGATATTGAAACTTTTTATTACCAGAGCGCTCCATATAAGTGTCATTTGCATTCTCGATATGATCAGCCTCATTTTCTCCGCTTTTAAGTGTGATGAAAAAAAATGCGGTTGTGATGATTGATGGAAAATATCGTGGTTATGTATTTCTTGGATTTGGGAAATTTTGGAAGTCGAATTGTTGTTGGTTTTGATGATACGCAAGTTGTTGTTGATAAACTTAATCGGGTGTCACTTGCGTTCCATACGTAGGATACGGTAGCGATGATGAAGTTGAGTTTTGTGACAATGGGCATGGCCGTCTTTAGGGGAGTGCAAGATGTGCCATTGTACACGGCCACCGCTTGACGAGGGCCACAAAATTTCATATATATATATATATATATATATATAGTAAGGATCCAGTGAGAAGTAAACTAAAATAAGAAGTGGTGAGAAGTGACTAAAACCTTATATTTGAGATGCAATGACTTGCATTAGATGCATTTTTATTCATTTAGATGTATCATTTTGAGTTTTGAACGTTAATTTGATGCGTAGATGGTGCAAATTGATTTTTATGATTTTGGCACATGTAAAGGAACAAAAAGTAAGAGAAAAAATAAAATGCATCTAATATACATATATGCATCTAATTAAAAGCTAGAAAACACATTATAATGCGTTATAATGCATATAAGATTATAGAGATGCATCTAATTTAAGTCGGTGCATCTCGAATATGCGGTTATAGTTACTTCTTATCCTTCTTATTTTAAGAAAACTTCTTATTTGATCCTAACTATATATATATATATATATATATATATATATATATATATATATATATATATAGGGAAGAGATCAAGTGAGAAGAAAAAATATAATAAGAAGAATAAGAAGGATTTCTAGCCACACATTTTAAATAGGAAAGAGAATTTTAAAGGGAGATGCATGCATTTTTATAGGTGCATCTGAAATGTGTGGTTGTGGTTTCTTCTTATCATTCTCATTATAAGTTTTCTTATTATTTGATCCTTCTCTCTCTCTCTATATATATATATATATATATATATATATATATATATATATATGCAAAACATGAGATTTGAGTTTAAATAATTCGTGCACAACTCATACATGTGTGTTTTTAGGGGCCTCTTTGTGGTGATGGCACGGAGCCATCGAAATCAATGAGACGGCCTTGCCGATGGGGTAGACGGATTCGATGGGTTCGGAGAAGTCAAGTATTGTTGTGGGTTATTGTTGAGAAGATTGGTATAATAACCTTCGTCTGGACCTTAAGACATTTTTTTTGTGTTGAGATATTGAAAGTAATATGTTTTGATAGAGAATTGTGTGTTAAGATGTTAAAATGATGTGTTATTTATAGTGAAAAGTGGGTATAATTTAAAAAAATAATAAGAATTTAATTGTTTAAAATTTCTATCCGTTACATATTAATTGTAATACAACGGTTATGTAGAAAAGTTTGTTGGCGTTTACCTCCTCACTACAACGGTGAAATGGCAAGTGGCGAAGAACGGCGAGGGGGGCGATATGGTGGCGAGCAAACGACGAGCTGCCACGTAGGAACGGCGAGCTCACCGTTTCACCATATTGTTCCCTCTTATATAAATGTATCTTTGATGTTGAGTAGAAATGCAAAACACTTTGACTCGTTTATCCTTTGTTTATAAAACATGACAAATTGGTAGGATTTTACGATCTCGATCTTGCAAAAACAAAAACGATCTAAGATGGGATCTCGATCTTGACAGCCTCGCTTGATATAACATAACTTGGAAAAAAAGTTGCAAAACCTTGGTCGAATACAATTTTTGAAAATTACTGGAAATGTCAAGATTCGTACTCAAATCATTTAAATATTTTTGATGTAATGCCGATTTCAATTGACAAAAATGGGGTACAATATCTTCAATAATAAGAAATAAGTTGCAAAAACGATCCTTCGATATATCGTTACAACAACTGTGAAGTCTAGTTTGTTTCACATATGAGAGCACTTGGAAGTGTCTATGTTTAATATGCGTCTAAGCAATCGAAGAACCACCATCTTTATGAAAATTCATTGTCTAGCATGATTTAGGAGGTGTCTAGCTAAGCTTATGAATTGAGCTTATGCTTATGTTATATAAGTAACATATGTATATATCATAAGCTCGTAAGCCCATGATAAGTGTTTGGATGAGCTTATGTTTAATAAGCTGATAAACTCAAGTATTTTTTTTTGAACGGCAAATTTTATTAAAAAAACTAGCAAGGAGCTAAAAAGATTACAAAATAAGACAATTAGGGTTCCTAAGCCAACTAACCCAATTGATTTTAAACTTACAACGATTAGAAATCCACAAATAGGACAATTGAACAATGTCATCGAAAAGGAGATCTCGCCTAGGCTGCTTGGATCCGAACAAAACCTGGTTTCTAAAGCGTCAAATAAGCCACCACATGATGTAGCAAATGCCTTCAAGAAACGTCTTCAACTATTTAGGAAAACGGGTGTTGTTGAGCCATCTATCAAAAGAAATAGAATCCGTCTCCTACCATCGCAAGAATTTGTTCCAAACTTGTCGAGCTAAAGGACAAGAGAAGAAAATGTGAGATGTAGATTCCGCCGCCGAGTTACAAAGAGGGCATAGAATCGAAGGAATGTCCATCCCTCTAAGCGAAAGGTTGAGCCTAGTAGGGATCTTGTCCAAGAAAACTTTCCAAGCGTGAATATTCACCTTGATAGGGATAATCTTAACCCATCTAGTAGGAACATCATTTTTAGGCAAGATGTTGTCGTCTATGCAAATACGAGTAGACTTGACCGAAAAATCACCAGAGGATTCGAGAGACCAAAACCACCGATCACACATATTAGGAAGAGAGATGCCAGTAGTTCGAGAGCCAAGCAAAGAAAACTGTTCTTCTTCAACCCCTCCTCTAGGAGGTCTTCGAAAAGAGTGTATCAAAGATGGTTGACTCAACTTAGAAGCGACGCTAATAGATTTGCATGTCTCAAGAGCATGCAACCTCGGATATAAGGATTTGAAAGGACCATCGTCATGCCATTTGTCGTCCCAAAAAGAAGTGTTCTCGCCATTACCCAACTTTTTCTTCAAGAATTGCATAAGGTCGATACCTTTAGAATTAAGAGCATGCATCTCACGGATTATATCTAACCAAGGCGAACGTCGTAAAGACGTGACGCAAGAAGAAAGGGCCCCATGATTGCCATGCATAGCTTGAATGAAACGAGACCACCAAGAAGAATCTTGAGAAAAAAAGCGCCAAATCCATTTAAAAAGGAGAGCTCGATTCGTAGCATAAAGACTAGAAACCCCGAGACCACCATTTTTCTTAGAAGCTAAGATCTTGTCCCATCCAATCCATGAATTTTTTTTGTCCATGCCATCGATTCCATTAAAGAAATTCCTGCGTATGGACTCCAGCTTATTTAATACGCCCATGGGAGCCTTAAAAATGGACATATGATAAAGCGGTATCGAAGAGATGACCGACTTGATGAGAGTTAACCGACCCCCTATCGAAAGGGTTTTAAGTTTCCAATTAGAGAGGCGATTAGAAACTTTAGAGATGACATCTTCCCATGGTTTAAGTCTCGACATATTATCACCAACAATGACACCTAGATATTTGAAAGGAGATGAAAAAGTGGAACAACCAACCAGATTCGCTACTGATTCAACTTCATTCGAATTAACACCAACTCCCATCAATTTACTCTTGTGAAAATTAATCTTAAGACCGGAGGCTAAATAGAAGCAATTTAAAACTTTAGCAACAGTTTTAATGTTCGAACTATTCCATTCACCGATAAAGACCACGTCATCTGCGTAAAAAAGATGAGATATCGAAAAAGAAGCATTAATCGAGATACCTTTGAAGAGATTAGCTTCGATAACTCTTTTAAAAGATAGGTGAAGGGTTTCCATGATCAAAATAAAAAGGAATGGGGAGATAGGATCTCCTTGTTTTAATCCTCTATGGAATTGAAATTCCGATGTAGGGCTACCGTTGACTAGAACCGAACCCGTGGCAGTTTCAAAGCAACCATTAATCCAAGAGCACCATTTTTGACCAAAGCCGAAAGCCCTAAGAGTATCGATCAAGTAGTCCCATTTCACCGAGTCAAAAGCTTTTTCAAAATCGACCTTAAAAATCATAGCTCTTTTCCTTTTATGTTTGCACCACTGTAACAACTCATCGAGAATGAACGGACCATCCAAAATGTTGCGATTAGAAACAAAAGCCGATTGAACTTCACTAATAAGACAAGGCAAGACATTGCAAAGTCTATTAGCTAAAATCTTAGTAATAATTTTGTAAATGCTCCCAATAAGACTTATAGGCCGAAAGTCTTTAACGATTTTCGCATCATGGGTTTTAGGAATAAGCGCTATAAAAGAAGCATTACATCCACGAGGAATGTGTCCATTCTCGAAGAAATCTGAAACCGCTTGAAAAACATCTTGATCAAGAGTCTTCCAAAATTTACGGAAGAATTCAAACGTAAACCCGTTTGGCCCCGGTGATTTGTTGACAAATGACCAAAATAGACACGAGTCAAGAAGATATGAACATTATATTAAGTATAACCGGGGGTAAAATAATGATTTGTAATATGGTTAATACACAAAAATGTTACTAAAGTTTGCACAAATATTCACCTAAGTTACTAAAGTTTTTTTGGTTACAAAAATGTTACTCAAGTATACAGGTGAATTTTTTTAAGTGTAAATAAGCCAAATAATAAGCCTCTTTGTAAAGGTTCAGTAACCCAAAAAATAAATCCGTATACTTGAGTAACCTCTTTATAACTGTTTTAAATGTTCAGTAACCCAAATGATAAATCCGTATAATTGAGTAACCTATTTGTAACGAAAAAAACTTTAGTAACTTAGATGAACATTTAGGCAAACTTTAATAACATATTTGTGTATTAACCCTTAAGTGAATGGTAGACTAAGGTATAACATAACCAATTGCTTGAGTTTATCAGCTTATTAAACATTATATTAAGTATAACTGAGGCTACAATTCGATTCTAAGTTTGAGCATGTTAGATAAGCCCAAACCTTTTAAAAAAGATACAATTTTGCACCTCATCAAAACCCCTTTATATAAGCTAATAAGCTCACTAATATAAGGTTAATCAAACACTTAGTTTGGGTTTATTCAAGTCAGCTCATCAAAACCTTTTTATATAAGCTCATAAGCTCACTAATATAAGGTTAATCAAACACTTAGTTTGGGTCTATTCAAATCATATAAGCTAATAAGCTTAAAAGCTCATAAGCTCATCATATAAGATTAACCAAACACCCCCTTAGTTGCTTGTCCACCATCTTACTAAATTGCTATTTGAGATTTTACCACTCTTATAAAGGGGTTTGGGTGGGATAGCTTGACTAATGTCCTTGTATCAATGGATCTTCTCGTATGATTCAAGATATAGCTTGCTTTACAATGGGTGCATTTTCTACGAGCTTAATGGATACAGTAAATTTTATCAGCTTAACTTAGTTATTTCTTTCTCAAAGTTGAGCAATACTAAATTACTAATAGAGTAATAGTGAAGCCCCTTACAAAATGTTATGGCTTTATTTTGCCATGTAAACCTTTGTTCGACCACACATGCCGACATGAACAAGAAGTACACATTTTAAATGTGCGACTAGAAGTATAAGTTGTGCAGTTAACTTGATTTATCAAATGTAACAATCTAGGTCTATTCATTCACACTCTCATAAAGCATCTTTTTAATTCATATTTCATTTTCCTTCGCGCGTTTCCATTCCTTTCAAGCGTCCTTAGATTTAGATTGCATGAGATCGATAATCAAGTTTAGAATCGAACTGTAGCCTCACCAATGAACACAAGTGACCATGCATTAGTTGGAGTAGGGTTCTATCGTTTAAATAGTGTTGATAAATAGTTATACATCACTATTCACAATTAAATATGTATACTTAAGTCTAATACACAATAGTTAAATGCAACCTAGCTACTATTTGTATGAATTAGGACTCGATGATACGGGCTTAATCAACATGTCACACTTTGATAATTGTTGTAGGGTTCATTTGCTTAATAGCCATAAAATCATTAATAGAGACTATTTATGAGAATTAAAAAAGATAACTTATCGAAGCCAGGATCTCATGCTATCATTGAACGGCTACCAATACACCTACCAAGACGAAAGACAAAGGTGAGTCGAAACGTGTTACGATTGTGACGTCTAAGCATTATTGCTTGATATGGCTGAAATAAGGGCACATATGTTTCCTATTGTATAACTAGAGTATTAATCATTGTGACATTGCCATATATTCATATTTATGTATTTTGTGAATTTGTGTATAGTTGAAACATTTCAGTGGTTATGTATGCATGCTAAAAGATCATACATAAATGAACTTGTTTTTGTTTGCATATGTTAGTGTTTAAAGATGATCGAGAGGATCAAATGTGTAACTAAGAGTAAACGGTGTGGTGGCGGTGGCCTGCTCGCCGTTCTTACGTGGCGCTCGCCACCATAGCTCGTCGTTTGAGTTTTTTTTGTATTTCGCCATTTTTGCGAGCAAAATGAAGACAAAACAAGTAACCGTTGGATTTGGTTTTTCAAATTCTATCCGTTGCATACTTGCATTTTGTTATATAAAACATTTTTTTATTTTAGACCCACTTTACACTATAAATATTACCTCATTTTATCAAACTTTTACATAACTACTCTTTCAAAACACTTCATCTTAAAACCAATAAACATGAGTGATTCAACTGGTGGTGGTCTGTCCGATCTAGATGATATGGATGACATTGAGATGATTATGCAACAACTTCAATCAGATCAAGAACAAGAACAAGAAGCAGAAAGTTCACACCGACGTAACTACATCTATCGTGAATGTGAAGATGCTGAAGAACGTTTGATGGCGGACTATTTTGGTGCTCACCCAAAATATCCGTTGTATTATTTTCGAAAACGGTAGCGTATGAACCGTAAACTATTTTTAGAAATAGTCGCAGGTATTGAAAATTACATTCAAACTGTTCATCTTCATCCTCTGCATTTTGATTCTTTAAAGTCTGACCCGATGCTACGGGTCTACCAGGTTTTAGTGTTATTATGAAATGCACGTCCGTCATACGCCAATTGGCATACGGCGTAACACCTGATGCATTAGATGAGTATTTACAAATGGGTGACCATTGCGCACGCGATTGTCTAGATTTTTTTACTATGTGCGTTATCCAATTGTTTATGCCCGAGTATTTAAGAAAACCTGACTTAAATGACATTCAAAAGTTATACAACGCACACAACAATATTCATGGGTTTTCGGGAATGCTTGAAAGCATTGATTGTATGCACTGAAAATGGAGAAATTGTCTAAAAGAATGGCACGGGCAATTTGCTAGAGGTGATAAAAAATACCCAACTATAATGCTTGAGGCCGTTGCGTCATACGATTTGTGAATTTGGCATGCATTTTTTGGGGTAGCGGGTGCAAATAACGATTTAACCCTTTTGAATAATTCTTCGTTATTTGACGACCTTCTTGATGACATCGCCCCCGTAGCTCCGTTTGAAGTAAACAGAGTTACGTTCAAAAAAGGGTATTATCTGGCCGACGGCATTTACCCACAATGGTCATCTTTTGTTAAATCATTCTCGGTTGCAAATTCAGAGAAGAATGCATTATTTAAACGGAAACAAGAAAGTGCTCGAAAAGACATTGAAAGAGCTTTTGGGGTCTTTCAAGGACGTTGGCATATTATATGTCAACCGGCGCGTGCTTGGACAATCAATAAGCTACGCAGAGTCATGTACACTTGCATTATATTGCATAACATGATTTTAAAAGATCAAAAGTATGCTTTATCCGAAATGAACGAAATTTATATTTGTCCGCAACCAAATATATTAAGGACATGGGTCGAGCGATGCGAAGTGCAGCGGAAAAAATCCAAAGAACTACGTGATAAACAAACACACGCAAAGCTTCAACGAAATATCATTGAGCATGTTTGGCAACAACATCAACAAAATCAACAGCAAAATTAGTTAATTTATAATTTGATGTATTTTTTTAATTTTCGTATTAGTTTTTAAATGTCGAATGTTTTTTTATTGTTGTATTGTAATTTGTAATTTGTTGTATTGTAATTTGTATTTTAATTTTAATGAAATGAATTAAGTTTGTGTGAAAAAAATGAAAATGAAAATAAAATTGTGGGTGGTGAGGCCAAAATGAAGAGATATAGGGTATGTTATGAGTGAAATGATATTTTTAAGTGAGAGTTAGATGCTGGCGTGACAACCTCTGAGGCCAAGATGAGGAGATACATCTCCTCACCATACCTAACCCTCTAATGTTATACTTAGGGGGTGTTTGGGATTACGATATTAAACAGATTATCTACTTATCACGTTTAGAGGTGCAAAAAAATCGGTTAAAACCGGTTTCCGGTTTTCAAAAAACCGGCTTTTCTAATAATCGGTTTCGGTTTTTTGGTTTTTTCGAAATCGGTTTTTTTGGAAATGTATTTACCTATATCTAAAACTCATCATGCTACATACAAAATATATACGGCGCCTTCAGTTGGGCTATTTTGGCCTACTGGTTGGCCCACTGCCTTGGGGTTTTTTTTTTTTTTTTGTTAACTTACGATTCGTGGCTATAGAAAAAAACTCAAAACAAGGGCTGACAAAAAAAAAGAATTCCAACAACATATTATATAGCGGTGTTATTCGGTTTCGGTATTTTGTTTGTTTCGGTTCTTTTAATTTTTTTTTCGAGTCAACCCGAAAATCAATTCAACCGAACCGAACCGAAAACCGAATTTAAATTTGGTTCGGTTTTCGGGTTGACCCGAATTATTTAAAAAAAAAAAAGAAACAAAATACATAAATATTTAGAAAAAATATATATTTCAAGCAAAAAAGTGTTTTTTTATATTACAAATTCGGTTTTCAGTTCGGTTTTCGGTTCAAGCTGTCAAACTCATATCCAACCCAAGAACTGAATTCGTAGTTCGGTTCGATTTTGTCAAATTCGGTTTGGTTCGGTTGTTTTTGGTTTTCGGTTTCTGTTCACCCCTAATATTACAATAAACGTATGGGCTAAAAGAAAAAAACATATGGCCTAACCAAAAAAAAAAACAACCAACATACGACAATAGAACCAGAATACCTTTCGACATAAAACATGCTGTACTACAATAAAACCTAAACACTTTTCGACATAAAGTAAGCCCTGCCGCAACGCGCGGGCAATCTACCCTCTCGTTAATCTCCTAAATGTCATTTTGAAAGAGAGGTGAATTTGATTATCAAGATTCACGAGTAAAATCTTGTTAGATGTCTAGTTATCGCCACTTTTTTAGGTTAAAATGTATATTGCACCCTCATGTAAGTAAAGTGATCATTTAGTACTTTAAACTTAAAAAATCAAGGGTAGAGCCCTATACTGATTAACCATGTCACTTTAGTACCTTAACTTGATCAACTAATTTTCTTCGTTAGTTTATACTAATGGGCATTAGTGTAGGCACAAGATTCTCTAACTTTTTAAATTCAATCTGTTAGCGGGTAAAACCGATGAGACTTGAAAAAATATATTATAATTGTTCTACTAAAAATTTGATACAATGTATAATGGTGTATTTGTTGTTGAATAATGAAAACTGCGTGAGAGGTATTGTATTATTGATATGTATTTATAGTGCAAAATAGAACATACTAAAAACCCTAGTAGATCCCGCTCACATTCGGGTTTGGAGTGTTATATCCTCTAATACTCTCCCGCAATTCGAGCGACGAAATTGTGAAAGCTCGGATTGGATGAGAAAGCTAAATATACATTAAACAATAAAAGTTTTTTGATGAAGACCTTCGACAGTAAGCGGAGACAAATCTTCATCTATAGCGGCAAAAGCAAAACAAAGCGGGGCAAAGCAAAAGCAGTAAAGCAAATAATTAATTTTGACGACGACATCCGACAGCAAGCGGAGATTAATCTTCATCATGCAGCAACAGCAAAAGAAAAAAAACAAAAAGCAAAGCATAGACATTTTTTTCTTCTGAATAAAAGATAAATGATGGCTGCTAGGGTTTGACGGGGTGACATAAAAAAAGCGACTCAACATAGTCACATAGGTCTGAGGATCAGCTTGATGTTAAGAATGCATTTTTTAACGGCGACCTTTTCCGAGACTATGGTACGTTAGACTCTGGGCCCTAACTATATGCCTCCACTACAGGTTCTCTTGTTGCCTATTCCAATGCGGATTGGGCTTGCTGCCCAAATACCAGGTCTACATCTGGTTAGTGTGTTTTCTTGGGGAATAATCTACTTTCTAGATCATCGAAACAACAACATACTCTCTCTAGATCGAGTGTTGAAGTTGAGTATAGAGGTGTTTCTAATGTAGTTACTGAAACTGCATGGCTTCGTAATCTTCTTCGCGAGCTTCATACACCATTATTATATGTCACTCTTGTATACTGTGACAATGTTAGTGTTATTTATTTGACTGTTAATCCTGTTCGGAACATAGCGGTCAAACATTGAGATACGATAATACACTGTTGTTCCATGAATTTACTCTGGTTATGCTCAGGTCAGGTTTGTGTTCTTCATGTTTCCTATCCAGCGTTACGAAGTATCTGATGGGACATATTCAACACAAGGGGGTTGTTGTCTCTCTCTTTTTGCAATCGAGTCAATATCGTACCAAGTCGTGGTGTTCGAGACAGACATGCCCTCTTGCCCTAAAATTACAAGGAAGTGTTAGACGAGTATTTGCTTAGAAAAGCCCTCGAGCTTTATTATTGGTTTGTTATTTATTAATAGGCCTAACCCGATTTCTAAAATAATCTTTAAAACTCTATATATTGTAATTACGCAATTGATTAATGAACAAGCTAAATTTACAATTCCAATAGTAAGCACGGCTCAAATATATGTAGAGTTACTCGTGAACATGATTTCATATAAGGGTTTGGCTATACCATGTTCATATGATTTTTATTAACAATTTTTAATCATATGATTATCATTACACTAATGATTCTTATAAATGGAATTGATGATTCTGAGTATAATTATCAACAAATATTTTAAGGTGTGCTTAGTTTTTATTTTTCCTTTTAAATTAACTTTTTCATTCAATTTATTAAACCTTATGTCATCCATTGTGACAAACATTTTAAAGGCTTGCTTATCATTCTTTATCCGCAGATGTTTAGTTGACCGGCCATAGAAGGTCATTTAAAAATTGACTAATGTTCAAACCTAACTTTTGGGTAATTAATTAGGTCATTGGGACAGGAAGTCATTGCATGATGTTGGATCTGTAAGGAAAGGTCTAGTTGACATCAATATGTATGAAATCACCTTTTTGGAGTTTCGTTGCATTGGTTGTGTTTGGGCTGATAGTGGGCCAAGAAATACTGACGGGATGATATCAATTGGGCTTTACGGGAATACAAGTACTTTTAAGTTTTGATCATTTATATGGGTTTTAATGCCGAGGCGTTGCGACAAGATTAAAGGTATGTTCGAGGGAGCTTATTATTCTGTCTTTTATTGGCTTATCAACTTGAGTTACTGGCTTTTTAAGTTTATAAAGTGATATACTTCATAATAAGTCAACAAAGTAGAATTATGAGCTCAAATTTTCTAGAATTCGATAAAAATAGCTAATCCAAACACATTAAATCAGGACTTGGTGGTGATGGTAAAGTGGTCTTTATATAAAGAACAAGCATAGTTGCTGCGGGGCAGTATTTTTTCTATCATAGATGTCGGTGTTTTTTTTAATTTGTATGGTAAGATTTCAAAGTTTTATAAGTGTGGTTTGCGTGTGCTAATTTTTTAAAGTTATGTGTTGTAGCAAAAAAAATTCTTCCTTGTTATGGGCCTTTTGGATTTTATTTGTATGGGTCTATAGTTAAATTGTTTGTGCCTTCTAGAAGATTATCAGGCGAAAGGTATATAAACATATAAAACGTTGTAGCGGAATGATGTTGGGCTTAGTTTAAAAAAAAGAATTATGTTGGGCCAAGTAGCAGCACATAGGTTGAGGGAAGTAGGCTAATTTAAAAGTAAATTTTTT
>BQNB010127717.1:3207-19396 GCA_026074375.1 Tanacetum coccineum
GCTTTGATGTCGCAATCTGCTTGAATGGCTTCAGCTGGAGTTAGCTCAACATATTCCTTTAGCCTTGTTACTCCATCCTCAGTGATTGAAGGCCAAACAAGTGGTCCTTTTTCAACAGATGCAAGTATCATTCTTCCATGTGGTCTATTCATCATATAAAGTTCCATTCTGCTTTTCCATGAATCATACAAGTGTTTTTCCAGCATCGGTGGTTTGTTGTCACCTCCAGAGAGAAGTGATTTATCAGCAAGAGACGTCATTGTGATATCAAAAGATTACAATTTGATCGGTCGGTGGTAGAAAGAAATTGTGTTTGATACGTGATTGTTGAGTCTTGAATTAAAACTATACGGGATTTTACAATTCTTGACAAAACCGGGAAGACAAGTGTTTGTTTCACGGGATTTTACAATTCTTGACAAAACCGGGAAGACAAGTGTTTGTTTCACGGGATTTTACAAGTCAAAGAAATAACCGTACAATTTAAAATTGAGTTTTTAAGTTTAAACTGAAATAATTTTCCACTGGTTCGGTCCTCTCGTTCGAACGACTAGTTCGATCCTCTAGTTCGAACGGCTAGTTCGATCCTTCGTTCGATCCGCTAGTTCGATCCGCTAGTTCGGTCCTAACTGGTGAAAAACGCTCGTTCGATCTAAACTAGAAATCACTCGTTCGATCGACACTAAAGTAGCTCGTTCGATTCAAACTTGAAGTCGTTCGTTCGATCAAAACTAGAAGCCGCTCGTTCGATGATCTCGTTCGAACCCTTAGTTCGATGATCTAGTTCGATCCCTAGTTCGATGATCTAGTTCGATCCCTTTGTTCGATTCCTTAGTTCGATCTGCTTGTTCGGTCCACTAGTTCGAATCTTACTATTACGAAACCCAAATTTTCAAAACTCAAAAAAACACGATTTTTAATGATTTTTAGCAAAAATTCTTGTACAACTAGTATTACTAACCCTATAGGAACAATAAAAATGAAAACTTTAAGGTTTTTAAGCCAAAAATTTTTTTATCACTAAATTGATCTTTGTAAAGGTTTTGAACACAAATCAAACACAAGAAAATCTAAACACACCACTCCATGGCTCTTGATACCAATTGTAGAATACTAGAAATCTAATGAATCAACCAAGAACAATAAGTGAGATGTGGGTTGGATTGTTAGATAGAAAGATGATGGAAAATGGATGAATGTATTATGAAAGTGTGTGTAACAAATGGAACAACCAACCCTCTCCAAGACTAGGAGAGGGTGTATAAATACTACCATGGCCGGCCCATGGGCTGGAGTTGGGCCACCCATGGGCCTTGGGCCGGACTAGATTACTAATCTAATCCTTATACTAACTACGAGCTAAGACTTGATACAACTTTGGAAGTGACCGACACTTTTCGTGTTTCCAACACATAGGACAACATAAGTGGTTAGGATTGCTTAGTAACTCCGACTATAAACACCGACACTACCTTAGGAAGATGAATGACCGTAAGAATATGAGACTTGGTTAGTGTTTAAGTCACCACGCCCTACGCATACGCATGAGACGAGCATCCAAACATCACACCAAGAAGAAATGAGAAGATTTGACCTTACAAGGTACGACATATGTCAAATTTCACTTTCGCCTCAAATCGACTAAACGCACGGGAACAAGGATCGTCGACTGCGTCTGTAATTATTTGACCCACACAGAAGTCAAGCTGAACATCGAACATCGTTAGAACCAGTCTTACAACCAGGAAAGCCGATGACCTAAAAATGTTAGATAATTGACAACGTCTCCCCGATGAAATATTCGTCATCCCTCTGGAAGATATCCAAGACAACGATTAGACTAAACCATGATAGGAAAACCAGTAGAAACCCTTCCGAGAAGCCAAACAAATGAAAATAAATCGTATATCATGCTAAACGCCCTTACGTCTTCCTCCTACACCACAACATCTGATAATTCGAGTTGAATTTTAGGACAAAATTCTCTTAAGGGGGTAAGACTGTGATAACCGATGATTTTCCTAAGTTATAGTGTTCTATAATACCATGACTTTATATTTTCATATTACTATCTCATTGGATTTCTATAGCACAAATCATATTTTGACTCTTGTTGACTTTTGTTGTTTTTGACGAGATAGTTACCGTGCTAACGGTTGTCAACTGATAAGTTTCTAAGTTAGTAATTCACTTTATGCTTGAATTATTAGTTTTTAAACATTTACGTTCACTTTAAACTATTTACCAGGAAGTCATCTCGCAAACAACGAAAAATGTCAAACAACGCGTCCTGGCACGTCAAATTATTGTCTATACTAAATTAAAATATTTTAACTTTGAATTTATTTCTTTTGATATTTTAAGACTACTAAACTAATTTATAACACTTGCTTAAATACCTGAACTTTCAGGGTTACATTTACTTAAAAACTAAGCACATTATAAGTCTCGACATGAGTCTAAAAATCACAAATAGGATGCCCTTTTTGGTCTGTATTTGGACCGGCCCCCTTGGAGACATAATTGCAAAAATTGTGGATCTTGTGGTGTACATATTGTCCATTTCTTCATTTTGAAAACACACACACAAACACCAAAAACACACATCAAGAATTCTCTCATTTCCTCTTTCTCTTTGGGTCAGACGCACACAACAAACACACCAAAACCATACTTTTTTCATCTTTTCTCAAGAACATGAAAGCTTAAATACACTCGGGTTGGTTCTAGTCATCGTTGGGTAAATAAAACAATGTTTGAGTTGTTTGGTTAGCTTTAATCTCCTCCTAAAACCCTCATTTTTGTAAGTAATCATTTCTTAATAATACTTGTACTTTCGTTAATCTTATGTTATATAAACACTAGTTATACAACTATTTTTATAAAATAAAAAGTTATAAGTTTGCAAATCTATATATATGTTCTTAAAGGGTATGCATAAAAATGTTTAGAACATAGGGAAAATATCATTGTAATATTATGGTTGTGTTGGTGAAATAAAACTTTTGGTCATAAGTACTTATAGCTTATTTGGCTTAATAATAAGCACATGAGTGCTTATTATGTCTTATTTTAGTTTCGGCTTGAGAAGGGAGCAAGGAAAAGTTGTCTTTGGTCCTTTAAAACTTTCGTTCTATTTTTATAGCTTATTTTCTATAAAACAATTGCTTATTTTGCTTATTCTATTGCTTATTAGTCTATTTTTGGGCTTATTGTATTTTGGTATATCCGTTTGGGCTTAGTGGACCGAAAAGCCCAATGAGGCCCATATAGCTTTCGGCTTATTTGGGTTAAGAGCTTTTCAGCTTATTTTCATAACTTATCGAAATGATAATTTTGGTTAGTTGGTTTGCGGCTTAATTTATAAGCATAAGTCTCGGCTTATTATTAAGCCGGGCTTGTGGCTTATTTTCGAGTTTAATAAGCTTTGGCTTATAAGCTTATATATCATATAACTTATTTTCATATGTAGCTTAGTTATTATCTTAAGTATTTCGACTTATTAAACTCAATGGATATTTCGGATATATATAGTTGGGCTAATTAGTAAACTCGTATTGGGCTAAACTTATGGGCTAAAAACTTGACTAGTGATTTGGGGCCAACATTGGGCTATTTGGCCCAGTGTGTGAAAATATGTGAACTCGGACTTCTAAAACGTATTATTGATTGACTTATTGAATTCAGACTTATATAATTTAGGATAATTAAAATAGTCGTTAAAAAGGTGTTTTGATAAAACGTAGCGTAAACGTGAGATTTGGCATTTTGCCGAGAATTGCTTTAAGTTTGAAGAGGTGATTTGGAATAAAGTCTATGACTTTAGAAAGTAACTATAGATGAACCAGTTATGCCGAAATTTTAAAAACATTTTACACTTAGAAAATATTTTTGTAAAACTCATTTTCTTAAAACCTGACAAAAAGACAAAGTCAAATTATTTTAAACATTATATTTGAATTAAATACATAAACTAAATTACATACTTGTAAACATAATACTAGTTATATTCTAAAAACTCGACAAAAAAGACAAAATAATAAAATATTATTTTAATATCCGACTAAAAGACGAAAAATATAGGTTTGTATAAAACTTTTATTATTTAATATGTGTGTCTAAAACATTATTAACACTTATATCAAGATCGTCTTATCTAATTAACTTGGGGTATCGGGTAAGTTGCTGAAACATGTTTAATTCTTATTTATTTATTTTGTATTCAATTATTCTTATCTATTTATTTCTTATTTATTTACTCCCTCTGTCCTAAAATTATTGTCCCCCGATAAAAAAACACACAGTATAAGAAAAGTGCATTTCTTACTGCTTTCTCTTTCTTACTTTTTGGCAAAATGATAGTTTTACCCTTAACTAATTAATTAAAGCCTTCTTTAAAGTTTGTAATAATAATTTCAAACAAGGGTAATATAGTAAACTTGATCAAACTTTCCTATCTATTTTTAGTAGTGGACAATTAAATTGGAATATCCCATAAAAGAAACGTAGACAATAAAAATAGGTCGGAGGGAGTATTTCCCATTTACTTATTTCATGTTTACTCCTCGATCAGTTAATCCTTATTTACATACATTACTAATTAGTCTTGGAATTTCTATTTATCTTCTTATAGATATATAGCGTACTTTGACGTACGTTCATCGAGTCAAACTTATCAACCACCACACAAACAATGATACAAAATCTTTTATAACAATAAATCAAATCCTTTTTACAAATTCATATATATCATGTCATTTTCATATATGCATATCTCTAAAACAAAACTCTATTAATAGGTCGTGGCCGGGCATCGTTGCACGTTATTCCTTGATCATTTATTTCAGCTACTTTCATCCTTATTTAAGGTGAGTCTTCGTAGCACCACTTTCAAATTTTCCTTGGGGGAAAATGATACTCAAATCTCTTTTAAACTGTATTACTACTGTGCTAAACTATCTTATTGCTTTTGGACAATATTCATATGTGCTATTACTTGCATACTTGATGTGCTATATACATGATCTATCTATGATGACCATGTTATTAATTCTAAGAACAACTACTTAGCCGACTGTGTAGCTCCAGCTGGTAGGCGATAGGTGCGAAAATCTATAAGCGCTTGGGTCAGGATTGACCGATTGATTTGACTGAAATGCTATGACATGATATGACTTGTTATGTGGATGACGAAATACTACTTATACTGCTTGCACTCCGCTATTTTATTGCACCATTGTCCCATTTTAAATTCTGGCACAACAACTGGGTTTACGCTCTAAACCTATGAGCTCACCAACTTTATGTTGACCTTTTCTAGTATCATTTTTAGGTGATCAACATTTATGAACTGAAGGTAATCGAAAACAAAGATATCCACTGGACAAGATGTTTTCTAAAGACAGATGATCATTTCATCAAGAATTGTATCTTATATTGTAAATTAATTTCCTTAAACTATGTATGGTGTAATCTAACATCTTATGTAATGTCTTTGAAAAGTCGCACCTCGTGTTTCTGCTCTTAGCGGGGTGTGACAGATTGGTATCAGAGCCTAAGGGTATATAGAATGCTGGTTTTTCTAAAATAAAAACCCAACTATAACCAAACTAAAGTTTTCATAAAACCCCGAACATGATAAGAGTTGACTAGCCCGAGCATTCCATCATTTTTCTTGAATTATGCATAGCCTGATCAACTATGCCTAATTCACGAGGGATCATGAAATGATGGTGGTAGTTTCCTTGAACCATGCTAGGTCGGACATAAACCCTAGATCACCTGAAATCACGTCTACCTTATGTGTACATACCTGTTTTATGTGTTATGTTATTGTCTTATGATTGTTACTGCACGCGTTTGCTTTACTTTACTACATGATAACTATTTCATATACATGTTTTACATGTGTGCCTTTGCATGCGTTACATGTCACCATATATACTAATACTTTAATACCACTTAATCACCGTTGCATATGCTTAGCCTACATGCTTGCCTTGCAAGCTTTACATGTGGCCTTACTTACCTATACTTATACTACTATATGATCACTATCGCTTATATTTGGCTGAAATGCTTGCCTTGCAATGTTTTATATGTCGCCATGCGTACTTATACTTTGCTACTGCTTACTTATATACAAGCAGGCATATACTATTATTTTCTATTTTGAATACTATACTAAACATTATTTCGGATATGTCCCAACATTGAGTTGTCGGAAGGCCAACGTTGAATACATTATTTTGGATATACTATTTGGGATACACTATTTTGAAAACACTATTTGAAATATTTTCTTTATTTACTAATTTGGGTACACAACTACAAATTTGTTGCCTTATGCTATTATGTCACGGTTGTCACATGCCCTGTCCCCCCCACTACTTACTTTATTAGAAAGTCTGAATACACCGCATTTTAAGCCGATGAATTGGATTACATCCTTAGTCGCACTAGGAATAACCTACTGATCAGCGTAGTCGCAATTAGTGGTCATGTCATACAATTAAGGCTTTAGAGACTACAAATAAGACAACAGGATTCATGAGAAAGTGATAACCTTAGGCTAAATTCCTCACGTCAGCCGTGGTAACAGTGCCGCCCTAGTGTTCGTGTTCCAAAGATGGTACCAATATAGACGACCCAAAGTCTTTCGGTCAAATTTTTTATACAATTGAAACATTTTCTTACAAACCTTATGAAGTACAAAAATTCGGGATTTTTTATGGTTGATGGTTTTAAATATAATTCGTTTTGAACACATGTTCAAACGTTAATTTTATTGAAAGTCAAAAATCCAGACCACATACAAAAAATCACTTAGTTGATACACAAATTTTTACAGACATCTTTTCAAATGACTATAATTAACGAAAACTTCAAACAATGTTGCTCCAAACTACATTTATGGTCAAAAATTTAAAACCATGCCTCCGAGAAGGGACGCACACACTATGTCTACGCACTATTCAAACATTAGAAACGAACCAAACACCTCTGATTATCAATAAAAGATTTTTGAGCGCTCCAAATCATTGACACCAGAGTTGCCCTTAGAAATTTTGATTTATAGATCATCATCTTCAACTTCTTATATGCCCGACTACACGTTCCTCCTTGATGTTTTCACACCAGGGGTTGTCTTCTGAAATTCTTTTATATCAACTATGAGATTATTAGCAATGTTCATCCTTATTGTTCAAACTCTAACTGGTCTTACCCTTCTTTTCGGTATACGGCGTCAGCAACTACGCTTACTCTTCCTAGGCGATAAGGACGCCACCGTCGTGACCTACTACTAACCTCGCTCACGCTACTCGACTTAATATGAGAAACTTCTTACGAAACATGTACATAGGTTCTTGTGGTCTGTGTAGATAAGACACTGCGCACCATACAAATATCGTCTCCATAATTTCAATTCAAGACTACGACTGCCAACTCCATAACATGAATTTGATATTCCTTTACATTTTCTTCAATTGCCTTGAAACAACCTTCTTCACATTGGGAAGCCTTCATTCTTACTTATTCTGTTAGATATAAGAAAAATACTCGATCACCCCGTGTATTTTACAGTTTATCGTAGCACGTAGTTTAATGTTAATCGTATGACAAATGGTATTGGGCTGGGTATTAAACCCACACGTGTAAGCCCATGCCAAGGCCTAAGGGCTAGTTTTTGTAAGCACTATATAAGCCTCCTCTATGCCATGGAAGAGGTGGTTAGTCATTTCATAATACAAGCATTCCATTTTCTCTCACTAGAAAGTTTCTCTCTAGCTTTCTCTCTTTAAATAAATCGGCTTAACCCAAATCTACCATTGTGTTATGATATCCAGGTTCCTTCAATTGGTATTAGAGCCCATGGGATAATTAGCTCGTGTGTATGTGCGTTTTGTTGATTGGTTTAGATCAAAAGTGTATTTTTTAGGTTTTCTAGCTCGTTCTTCATTTTCCTAGATTTTAATCTTTGTTGTGTTAAAGTTTAGGTGTTTTTCTAGTAGTTATAGCCTTTTAGTACTTAGTTGTGCAAAAGAAATCAAGCAAAAACATTTAAAAGGGTGATTTTTAGGTGTTTTTAGGTGAAAAAGGTACTTTTTTCTTCGCAGCAGTTTGGCATTATGTTCCTATTTCTTCGCAGAGGTTTAACATGCTCGTACACTGTACTGGCTGTTTGTCAGTTCGTACATTGACAGCGGTTTGTCGTATTAGATAGCGGTTTGTCAGAAGTCAAAGGCCAGCGGTTTGTCGTTTAGTAACAACGGTTTGCTAGTGGTGGTTTACAGGTTTCTAATCGTAGCGGTTTACTCGTGGCAGTTTACAGGGTTCTAATCGTAGCGGTTTACTCGTGGCGGTTTACAGGTTTTGAAAATTTATTCTCTCATAGCGGTTTAGGAAACAAAACCATGGCAGTTTGAATTTCTGGCAGCGGTTTGACAGTTTTTCTTTGTAGCGGTTTACTATTTACTTCTTCATAGCGGTTTGATAGTAGCAGTTTACCTAAACAACGGTTTACTAGTAGTGGTTTGTTACAGGTTTGAAGATTTATTCCTCGTAGTGGTTTACTAAACAAAACTCTGGCATTTTGTTGAGTTGGCAGCGGTTTGGTTAACTTAACGGCGGTTTGATATTTTGGTAGTGGTTTAGTAACGTGGTAGTGGTTTGGTTGACTAGGCAGCGGTTTGGTCACCTAGGCAGCAGTTTGAGCTACTATTTTTTACACTTGGACAATTTTTCAAAGTTTGGACTTAACAAATCTAAAACAACATTTGTTCAAAAAAAAAATCTAAAACAACAAAACACTTAATTTAACTTCATCACTTTTAACATACACTCACTAATCATTGAACGATCAACTCATATCATTTCACAATCAAATATGGTGGCTAATCTTTCTGAAGATATCCAGTGTGCCGGTTCTGATACCCGCCCACCAATGCTCGATAGGACTGACTTTGAGTCTTGGCAACAACGTATTCATTTGTACTGTCTAGAAAAAGATAATGGGGGTAAACATACTTAAGTCGATTGACGAAGGTCCATTTAAGATGGGAAAGTTCAGAGAAACACTTGCTGAAGGTGCACTTCATCTAGGACCAGAACGGGATAGAGTCTTTGATGACCTTACACCAGAAGAAAAGGATAGGTTTAAAGCTGACATTCGTGCAACGAATATCCTTCTAAAAGGTTTACCAAAAGACATATACACACTCATTAACCATTACACTGACGCCAAATACATTTGGGATAATGTAAAGATGCTCTTGGAAGGTTTTGAGTTAACCAAAGATGAACGTGAATCACAACTATACGATGACTTTGAACATTTCTGTCAGATTAAAGGAGAAACCATTCACGAATACTATGTCAGGTTTACCAAGCTCATTAACGACATGCGAAACATCAAGATGACTATGCCCAAAATGCCGCTTAACTCAAAGTTTGTGAACAACATGTTGCCCGAATGGGGTAGATTCATGACTACAATCAAACTGAACCGAGGAATGAAAACATCTAACTATGATCAGCTGTATGCTTACTTGAAGCAACACGAGGCACATGCTAATGAGAACATGATGATGTTGGAAAGATACAATCAACATGCTATTGATCGTTTTGTCTTTTTAGCAAATGTTTTAGCTCAACAGTACTCTACACAATCATCAACTATTCCACAATCTGCACATGTCCCACCAGTTATCCATAAACCACAATTTGCTGATCATACACAACTTTATTCAGGACTTACCTTAACTGATGACTTGATTGACAACCTAACTAAAATAGTTTCCCTACTCGTCCAATCCTACAAAACACACCTTCCTCAAACCAACAATCAACTCAAAACTTCATCTAACATAAGGAACCAAGCTACAGTTCAAAACAGCAGGGTGGTTGTTCAAAATATTCAGGGTAGACAGAACAGAGGTCAGGGGAATTATGCTAGGGGAGCAGTTGCAGCTGGAAATAAGGCAATTCAGAACAGAGTTGGCAATGTAAATGCTGGTCAAGCAAAGCAGATTAAGTGTTATAACTGCAATGGAGCCAGGCACATAGCAAGACAATGCACTCACCTAAAGCAGACCACATAATTCAGAATATTTCAAAGAAAATATGTTGCTGATGCAAGCCCAAGAGAATGGAGTAGTTTTGGATGAAGAGCAGTTGTTGTTTATTGCAGGTGGACAGACTAACATGTTTGATGATGATGTGGATGAAACACCAGTACAAGATTTGGCACTTAACGAGGATAACGTCTTTCAAGCTGATCAATATGATGCTTTTGACTCTGATGTTGATGAGGCTCTTACTGCACAGACCATGTTCATGGCAAATCTATCATCAGCTGATCCAATCTATGATGAAGCTAGTCCATCATATGATTCGGACATTATATTTGAGGTACAAGATCATGATAACTATATAGATAGTGTTGGTGAGTATCATGAAGTACACAAGATGCAAAACGATGTACAACCAAACTACGTTGTTAACTCAGATGCTAAATATACGAGTAATAGTAATATTATTCTATATGAGTAGTATGTGAAGGACAACGCAGTGAAAGTTGTACAAAGTAATGTATCTTATGTGCCAAATGATGCTTTAATGATGATAATAAATGATATGCATGAACAGTCTGCCCAATGTGTCTCTGCGAATGAGCAGAATAAGGTAGTTAATGAATCATTAACTGCTGAACTTGTGAGATATAAGGAACAAGTCGAGCTTTATGAAAAAAGGGCAAGGTTTGAATTAACTAAACGAGAACAAAAGATTGATGAACAAATGAGAATAATTATCCGAGACCGTAATGTTCAGGAAGAATTGTTGAAAAAGGAACTTCATTCTGTTAAAATGCAACTTAATTCTACAATTAACCATAAGAAGTTAAAAAAGAAGAAGTCACAACGTTGAAAAAGGATTTTAAATAGAAAGAAAATAAGTACCTTGAAGAATTTATTGACATGAAACAATTAAAAGAAAAGGTTGAAGATAAATTATACAAACAAGATTAGTCTCTTCAAACAGTACATATGTTGTGTAAACCAAAACCTTTTTATGATGAAAAGAAGAAGTTAGCAATAGGCTACAAAAATCCTTTATATCTCACAAAAGCAAAGCAAGTTCAACCTGCTCTTTATAATGGTCATGAATTAGTCAAGACCACACATGCCCCTGCCATTGTGAATGACTCAGAGGATACTCTTGAGTTAGCTGAGACCACTAGAATGAAAATGCTTGAGAAATCCAAAAGTACTATGTAGGTTGATAGTAAAATTAAGATTGCACCCCTTGATTATTCAAAAGAGAATTATCTTGCAACTTTTACTCCACAAAGACACTTGACCCCAGAACAGATATTTTGGTCCGAAGATGTCCACAAACATTTGACCAATGTTTCAAAACCAATCACAACACTGACGGTGTATCCACCCAATACACCTGCTAAGATTGTCCCCAGGGTTCTTCCAACAAAAAGTCAAGTGAAAATTAATATTTATACACTTATACAACTTTTTTTGGAATTTGATAAAACCTGTAAAAAGAGAATACACCAACTGGTGTAACAGAAGGGGAATGGGGTTTCAAACAAACAAAAGAATGTTATCTTACTGAGGTAATTCCATTTTTTAAAACGCTTAAAGAACATTTTGAGGGAATCCAAACGGCTCTCGTTAAAGAAGTCAAAGAAATGAAAGAAATTTTTAAACAAATGGAAGCTAAGGTTGAACAAAATGCTATGGACAAGCAATGTGCGGACATTGAAAGGAAAAATCTTCTCATTGAAAATGAGAATCTGATTGCTAATTGTTTGGTTAATGAATTGTTGTATAGTGTCATGAATGATGTATTTACTGTATCTACATATTCTGAATTGCATGATGCTTACACTAAAGAACAAGCACGTTGTCTAGAACTTGAAGCTGGGATTTCTAAATTAATACATAAGATTCAAAAAGATGATCATAGTGAAATGATAAAAAGTTTTTCCAACCTTGAGATAGATCACCTAAATTTGCAATTGAAGTATCAAAATCTTAAAGAACGTTTTGGAAACAAGAAATCACAACCATCTCAGGATACTCCTGAATTTGACAAAGTTTTTGAAATCAACAAAACGAAAGCTTCTCTTCAAGGAAAGGACAATGCAATTAGAAAGTTAAAAGAGCAAATCTCTTAAATTAATGAGAGACGTAGTGAAGCAGATCGTATTCTTGACTTTAAGGCCTTAGATTTTCAGAACATAGAATTAACAGAAAAAGTAACTGCTCTTCAAGAACAAAATAAGATTTTTAGGGTAGAGAATGAAAAAGTTAAGCAGCATTACAAGGAATTGTATGATTCTATTAAGATAACGCGTGCTAAAACTATTGAAAAGACAACTTCTCTGTTAACTAAAAATGAGACACTAAAGGCCCAACTAAAAGGAAAAATGCAATGCGTCACTATGCCTGCTGTAAAACCAAAATTGCTTACCCCTGGTATGTATGCAATCGATGTTGAACCAATCCCCCCTCGCAATAGAAACAATAGGGAAGATCATCTAGATTATCTCAAACATCTTAAGAAAAGTGTAGAAACACTTCGTGAGATTGTAGAAGAAGATAGGATTGAAAAACCGTTAGATAATGCCCTTGGAAATGCCTGCTTTTACACTAAATGATCTTAGAAATTGTTAGAGTATGTGATTGGCACTTGTCCGAAAAAATTTAATAAAAGAGATAAAAAGGTTGCTACTACCCCTTTGAATAGGAAAAAGCAAGTGACTTTTAAGGAAACATGCGAAACTTTAAATGATAACACACACAAACATGTTGACCCACAAAAAGAGCAAAAGACTAATGTACATGTGATTCCTTCTACAGGAGTAATCAGTTCCACTGAAGCTAGCGGGTCAAAGCCTAGGAGCAATACAAAGAACAATAGGATCTTGCCAGCTAAAAGTGACAACAAGAAACAAGTATAAGATCACCCTAGGAACAATAAGTTAAATTTGAAACAAAAGAAACGTGTTGATTCTAGTATTAGCTCTAAGTGTACTATAATTAATTCAAATTCTAATTTTGTGTGCAAGACATGTAACAAATGCTTAATTTATGCTAATCATGATAAGTGTGTTATGAAATATTTGACTTCTGTGAATGCACCCCCCCTTGTTAAATATGTTTTGAGCATAGTTAAGCAAGTTTGGAAAGAAACAAGGAAACTTTTGTTAATGTTGGTTATCAGTGGAAGCCCACTGAAAGGAAATTCACTTTAGGAGAACAGTGCCCTTTAACTAGGTTTACTAAATCCAAAGTAGTGCCTTTACAACAACATAAACACGTTAGTTCTAGTGACATTGTGATCACTGAGCAACTTGATAACACCTGTCAGAAACCATTAACTAGATACAAACGTAGAAACAAACATGACAAGGCAATTTCTACTAGCATTCCCATTACAGCCGAGACACAGACAATTGATGCTTCTGTCAAATATACTGCTGTTTCTGCTAACCAACAGGACCCCAACAGAAATTGGGGATCCAACATACCAAAATCTCCATTTTCATATGTTTTCAAATGCAGGTCGTACAGATCGTCCTTTGGTATTTGGACTCAGGCTGCTCAAAACATATGACGAGGAATCGCTCACGGCTCAAGAATTTCGTGAAAAAGTTCATCGGAACAGTTAGATTCGGGAATGATCATTTTGGTGCTATTATGGGTTATAGAGACTACGTGATTGGTGACAATGTGATCTCCAGGGTATATTATGTGGAAGGACTTGGACACAATCTCTTATCTATAGGGCAATTTTGTGATTTAGATCTTGAAGTTGCATTCAAAAAACATTCGTGTTATGTTAGAAATAAAAATGGTGTGGATTTACTTAAAGGTTCTCATGGCTCAAATCTGTATACTATCTCCGTTGAAGACATGATAAAGTCCTCTCCAATATGCTTATTGTCCAAAGCCTCTAAGAACAAATCATGGTTGTGGCATCATCGATTAAACCATTTAAACTTTGGTACCATCAATGATCTTGCAGGAAAAGATCTGGTAAGAGGTTTACCAAGGTTGAAGTTTGAGAAAGATCATCTTTGCTCTGCTTGTCAACTAGGAAAGAGCAAGAAGTATACCCACAAATCCAAATCTGAAAACACCATTATGGAAGTCTTACATACCCTTCATATAGATATGTGTGGACCAATAAGAGTGCAAAGTATTAATGGGAAGAAATACATTTTGGTCATCGTGGATGATTATTCAAGATTTACATGGGTTAAGTTTTTTTAGATCAAAAGATGAAACTCTAGAATTTGTCATTAAATTTCTAAAGCAAATTCAAGTTGGTCTCAACAAAACTGTCAGATACATCTGAACAAATAATGGCACAGAATTTGTTAATCAAGTTTTGACTGAATTCTATGAAAGTGTCGGCATCTTTTACCAAAAATCTGTTCTGAGAACTCCTCAGCAGAACGTCATTGTCGAAAGACGGAATTGTACTCTTGTGGAAGCTGCTAGGACAATGCTGAAATTTTCAAAAGCTCTGATGTTTCTATGGGCAGAATCTGTTACTACTGCTTGCTACACCTAAAATAGATCCCTAATTCATACTCGTCATAACAAAACCCCATATGAGCTTGTGCATGATAAGAAACCTGATATTAATGAGTTTTTATTGCTCTTTGTTACACTACAAATGACTGCGAAGATCATGGAAAATTGAAAGCAATAGCAGATATTGGAATTTTTGTTGGTCATGCTCCCAATAGAAAGGGTTATAGAATCTACAACAAAAGAACCTGACGAATAATGGAAAAAATTCATGTGCAATTCGATGAGCTGACTGAGCAAATGGCTCCTGTGCACATTAGTACAGGATCCAAGCCTATTTTGTTGACGTCTGGACAAATCAGTTCAGGGCTCGTACCAAACGCGGTCCCTGCAGCTCCTTATGTACCACCAACTAATAAAGATCTGGAGATTTTATTCCAACCTATCTTCGATGAATACTTAGAACCCCCTAGTGTTGAAAGACCGGTACCTCCTGCTCCTGTAGTTCAAGTTCCAGTTGTTTCAGCCGATACACCTTCTTCAACAACAATTAATCAAGATGCACCGTCAACAAGTCATTCACCGTCATCCTTAGAAGTACGACCTCCTATCCTACATCAAGGTGTTGCAACTGGACTCACAATCGAAGACAATCCTTTTGTTCAAACTAAAGATAATCCCTTTATTAACGTGTTTGCTCCAGAACCTTGCTCTAAAGAGTCATCATCTAGGGATGTAAGTTCAGCTGAATCCACTCAAGTCATTCAACCACATAATCATCTCGGAAAATGGTCTACGGATCACCCAATGTATAATGTAATCGGTAATCCTTCTCGTCCGGTATCCACCAGAAAATAGTTAGCTACCGATGCCTTGTGGTGCTTGTACAATTATGTACTTTCAAAAGTCAAACCCAAGAATGTCAAGACTGCCATGGATGAAGCTTGCTGGTTTGAAGCTATGCAAGAAGAGATTCACGAATTTGATCGGCTTCAAGTATGGGAATTAGTTCCAAAACCAGATTGTGTAATGATAATCGCTCTCAAGTGGATTTACAAAGTCAAGCTTGATGAGTATGGTGATGTTCTGAAAAACAAGGCGCGGTTAGTAGCGAAGGGACATCATCAAGAGAAGGGTATCAATTTTAAGGAATTATTTGCACCGGTTGCACAGATAGAGGCTATAAGAATCTTCATTGCAAATGCCGCCAACAAAAACATGATCATCTACCAGATGGATGTCAAGACTGCATTCCTGAATGGCTAGCTGAAAGAAGAAGTCTACGTTAGTCAACCCGAGGGCTTGTTGATCCAAATCACCCTACACACGTCTATCGTTTGAAGAAGGCTCTTTATGGTCTAAAGCAGGCTCCAAGGGCGTGGTATAACACCTTATCAAGGTTTCTTCTGGATAACAAGTTCTCCAAGGGTGTAGTGGATCCTACGTTATTCACCCAGAAAATAGGCAAACATATTCTTCTTGTACAACTTTACGTAGATGATATTATATTTGCCTCGACTGATCCTAAAGCTTGTGACATATTTTCTAAAGAGACGAGTTCAAAATTTCAGAAGTCAATTGTCACACCCCCAAACGGGGCCTAGTCGGAATACGTGTCCGAGGGCGTGACG
>BQNB010127718.1:0-19396 GCA_026074375.1 Tanacetum coccineum
GCATAGTTGATAGTATTACATCAGTGTTTCATTGTTACTGACTTGGATTTATTCAAGGAAGTAACATCCTTTACAGGCTAAAGGCTTATTATACTAAGGTATATCGATCCTACATTCTATTTTGTCTTCTATGTGCTCAATGCGGTCGAGAGAGAGTTCATCTAGATGATTCAAAATTTCCAAAATTTGCTCCTCGTGACATTCTAGACTTGTCTTACGAGAGCTTTCTCATATCTCAAATGATTGAGGTACGACAGAAGTAGAGGAGGATGATCGGTCACGACCTCGTTTCTTAAGTGGCAATAATTCCTCGGGAAGAAAGAATTCTTGAGGATTAAACATTGGAGACAGCATTGAAGATGGAGGCACAATAGTTGGTGGTGGAATAGGTGATTCTTTAGCATAGTATGCATGCATGATCTTCATATAGGGGTCATCATGAAAAAGTGAAAGAGTTGGTGAAGCTATTGAAACTAAACCAAATGAGTTATTTGAAGAGCTATAATAAGTTTTTCCTAGTGAAGCTGAGATATAGTCCGGGGAAGCCGGCATATAGTCCGGAAAGTTAGAGGAAAAAGCACCTTTAATATTGGAAGTAGGGTGGCTGGGAGAAGACATCGCTCTGTTAACAACCTAGTGGTAAATAACATAAGTTATTTATATAATAGTATAATAGTTATGTACTTTACATACTATTCTAGAAGATGTAGTGACACGGAGGACTTTCTTGGATGAAAAAGAAAAGTAGTTATAGTTAAGGTTTCAACCTTGTTCTCTATAACCGTGGCTCTAGATACCAATCTATAACACCACCATTTTTTACATATAGCAGCGGAAGCTAATCTGGGGTATTATTTCATAGTACAACAGTCATAATAATAGAAAATGACTCAAAAGAGACGTTTTTAAAAGATAAGTTATCATTCATTATTTCATCAGAGTTTTTACAAACAGAGGTCCCAAAATCTACATGAAAACATAAAGTTTGAATGATAACAGTTTAGCCATCTTCAAGTCCGTGCCACTCCGTGCCATAAGTTGCTCAAATACCTGAGATAAACATGCTAAAAAGGTCAACACAAAGGTTGAGTGAAATTCATAGGTTTATGGTAAACAGTTTGAATACAAGTTCAATAGTGGGTTACATTGTTATACACCCATAAGTGTAATAATTGCAATGAGTACAATTATTATAGAAAACAGTATTATTGCCCTAAGCTCATGCACCGAGACCTTGAGATAATCAATAATCACAATAAGTTGCCCCAACACGTGCCTTTGCCAAACACCAGCATAGTGTTTCAAATGAAGTGCGTTTGGTTACCAGAAAGTATAGGTACACCAACAGGGAAGCTCAGTCCCAAATAGATCTATTCACAGCATTCGCGCTTACTCTGAAAAGTAATTAACGGTTCATGATAGTGGGGTCTTAATGGCAAAAGTAAGGACTTAGGCAATAATATATCAGGATAGCATACAGTTGGAAAAATACTCATATTCATGGTTTATAGCATGTATCCCCCTCGCGGGTTTATGAAAACATTAGAAGATTTAAAATGCGAGGCTATGAACTCACCTTAACAGTACAGGGAAATCTGATTGATGGCAAAAGTATATGAAATGAAAGTAACAGCTTCGTTACGCAACCTGGAGTAATATGTCAAGTCTTAGTGTGATGGTTTATGTTTCAAAACATATAAAGTTTAACGTATTACTTTGATTTATTAATTTATGGAAATATTGTATCATTGTTCGGGCCATCATAATTCAGAGGTCATGTAGTAAACTTTTGAGGAGCCGGGACACTTTAAATCGTAAATCCAGCAAACTCGTCAAAACGTATACCCAAATGAAACTCCTTACATGAAGCTACCTTGTAACCTGATACGATAAGATTTTAAGTTTCTTCAAAAGTTAGTCGATGATAAATTACGTTAAATATATAACATAATTGTTTTATAATGCGCCGATTGATGATTAATAACTATTAATGTGTCGGGTTTTAATAAAATAGATTTTTATAATGTATATAAAAATATTATATTTTATATTTTCAAGTTTGTAAAAATGGCAATATATACCCTTGGTTTATAAACTTTTACAAGTTTAGTCCTTTATATATAAAGTATATATAATTTAAACCTTTAACTTTAGAACTTGGAAAAATAGGTCCTTATAGTTATAAATTTGAAATAATGACATTTTTAGCCCCTCTAGTTATAAATTTTAGAAAGTTACGATATATACCCCTATGCATGAAATCATTTGCAAATCAAGTCCAAAAAGCCATGCAAGCTTATTTTAGGGTTCCAAATGATTTTTTCAGGTTATAGCTTATTAGAATAAGATAAAATAAGATGTTCTAACATAACAAAAGTTTAGAAAAAGGATTCGTTAGCTAGAAAATCAAAACGGGTCATTTTTAGGGTTTTAATAAAAAATGCATGGGTTTGAGGATTCAAGGATTTAACAAGAGTTCATATACGATCTTAAGAGTATTATGAACATTCTAATACAGATTATAAGCTTATTGAACAATATTTTCAGCTTAATTGAGCTAAAATGGGTCGAAATGGGGTTTTCGGGTTTGTGTGCCTAGTAACGACTTCAAGAGCTTCTTTTTCTTAGTTCTTGGCTTCTATTCTGAGTTTAGGGACTTCACTTGATCCTTCTTGGTCTGAGTTAGATCTCTATTTGAGTGGTGATAAGTTTTTGAGGTGTGATTTGAATGAATGGGGTGTTCGGCTATTTATTGGTGACTAGGGTTTACTAACTCTCGAGTAGGTGACTTGGGGATTGGAGTAGGGCAAGGAAGGTGTCCTCGTTGCCGAACCACTATAAACGCTTGTGTCTTGGTTCTATCTCTCTAACTCTTTACTTACGTACATTTCATATATAATTAGATTTCTAACCAAACATCAATATTGTCAAACTTCACATAAGATTTTAACAAAGCAAAATTTTAAAATGGTAAAACTATTCAACCCTCCCCCCTTCTAGTTTTCCACAATTGGCATCAAGAGCTAGGTTACCAAAGTTTTTAAAATATATTGTATTTTAAATCTTTAAAACGATAATGGATTCCGAAAACTACAAAGAAGGACAATCTATGCAACGACCAACTCTCTTTGAGGCTAATTGCTATATATATTGGAAAACCGTTTTGAAACTTATGTGAAGTCTAAGGATATTGATCTTTGGCACATCATAGTTTATGGCAACTATAATACCACCATTAAAAATAAGGATACCAGTAAGAAAGAAGTCATTCCTTATGAAAAATATGAAGAGTCTCATAAGAAAATGATTTCTAAAAATGATGAGGCTAAAATGGTTCTATACAATGCTTTGCCTAAAAAGGAATATTAAAGAGTTTTCATGTGTAATACGGATAAAGATGTTTGGAACTCACTAATAATTACTCATCAAGGTAATAAGCAAGTTTAAGATAACAAAATAGACTTATTTGTTCAAAAATATGATGAATTTGTTATTTTTGATGATGAAACTATTGATTGTGCTTTTGCTAGATTTAATACTATTATTACATCTTTAAAAGCACTTGATGAATCCTTTTAAAGTCGTAATCATGTTAGAAATTCTTAAGGGATCTCCCTACCAAGTGGCGTCCAAAGGTGACGGCAATAGAAGAACCCAAGGATTTATCAACATTACCTCTAGATGAGCTCATCGGCAATCTAAAAGTCTATGAAGTAGTGCTTGATAAAGACTCAGAGATCTCCAAAAGCAATAAAGAAAAATACAAGTCACTTGCACTCAAAGCAAGAAAAGTTTCAGTGATGAAGAAGTATCTTGCTTAGAGAGTGACAATGAAGAGTATGCCATGGCTGTAAGAGATTTTAAAAAGTTCTTTACATGAAGAGGAAAGTTTATTCTCCAACCTCATGATGACAAAAAGAACTCCCAGAATATAAAGGAAGACAAAAATGAGAAAGAAGATCGTAGGTGCTTCAAGTTCGGTGATCTAAATCACTTCATAAGTGATTGTCCCAAACACTCCTACAACGATCAAAAGGCATTCGTTGTTGGGTGTTGGATCGATTGTAAAGAAGACTCCAAGAAGGAAGAAATTTGTCTCATGGCACTTGACAACAATGAGGTATTCTTCGACACTCCCTACTATAGTAGTTCATCTTTAAATAGTGAATCATTACAAAATGAATATAACAAGTTATGCAAAATTAGTCTTAGGATAATCAACAAAAACAAACACCTAAAGGCTAAAAACAAATTGTTAAAAAACAAAGCTTTTGACTTTAGAAAAAGGGTAGAACAACTAGAAAGGAACAAAGAAGCTTGTTTCAAATGTGAATCATGTGAAAACCTTCAATCTAAAGTTAACTCTATCATTAAAACTAGCTAGTTTCAAAAGTAGTAGTTACTTCCTGCAAGGAATGATTGATAACCAAAGATCACTAAAGATAAACATGGGCTGGGATTCACAGAGGACATAGCTTCTACTAGCATAACAAAAAATAAAAAATTAGGTCCTGTAGACGAAGAAACGTCTACTGTAGAACTAGCGATGCCGGTTCCCTCTGCAAGAGAACCGGCCACTTCAAACGAAGGGAACCGGCCCTCTGTAGAGGAATTTGAAATTTTGGAATCCAAAGTATTAAAAAGAAATAGTTTCATACAAATAACTAGGAAACTGTTGCGGTTGTCGTAACGGACTTCTACAAGAGGTTTTTACAACTCCCTCGTCAGTGTACCTAATCGTTGTAGTGTAGTTTAGGCAAGACTCGGGGGTTGTTATCGTTCTCTAGGGGAATAGGTTAGGAAGGCTTGATCACAGTCTAACAGAATTCTAGGTGTTGAGAGAAGATTCTTTTTGTATTTTTATGTTTATAGGAAAGCGAGTAAAATCATATATTTAAGAGGTTAGTTGGTTTTAGCTGTTAAAATAAATATAGACTAAGCTACAGGTGATAACAATATAATAAAAGATTGTGTTCATTTAATCAAGTATTATAAATTCAAACTAGAATCGGATTAATGGATCAAAGATAATGGATGCTCAAGACACATGACAGGCAATAAAGATCTCTTTTCAACCTATGAAGCCATCAATAGAGGTAACATAGTGTTTGGTAGCAACACTAAAAATAAGATCATCAAAAAAGGTACAATTACTCACAACTCCCTAATTATTCATGATGTTAGCCATGTATAAAATCTTAGCTATAACCTACTTAGTATAGGTCAGATATGCGATAAAAAGTGCAAGGTGCTCTTTAGTGAAACCGATATGTGAAATTACTTCAAACGGCATGATACCAATAGGACGAGAGATTAGGAAAAATGGCTTTATGTAATAAAATGGCCCAACACACCAAAAGAAGTCTTTGCCACCCCCTCAATGGAATGATACATCGACTTTAAGGCATCGAAATTGGGTCACGCCAATATGCACTTAATCATGTCGCTAATCATCATAAAAATATTGTTAGAAACTTACCAAAGCTTAAATTTAAAAATCATTTTTGTGACGCTTGCAATATTGGGAAGCAAGTACACGCAAGCCATAAGGCTAAAAACATGGTTTCAACTATAAAATGTTTAGAACTTTTGCATATGGACTTATGATTGGGTCATCCATCTGCCGTCCAAAGTTATAGGAGTACTTCTAAACAAACACTTTTGGTCAATGTTGATGACTACTCAAGATATACTTGGACAAGTTTTTTAAAACATAAAAATGAAGCATTCGACCACTTTTAAATTTTGAGTAAAAAGATTCAAGTAAAAAAAGTTTGTCTAATTATTTCAATCCGCATGGATCTTGGTCGGGAATTTGATAATGAAGTACAATTTAGAGCATTTTATGATGCTAATGGGTTCACTCACAACTTTTTAGCTCCTCGTACTCTACAATCAAATGGGAAAGATGAACTGTAAAACCAAACTTACAAAGAAAGAGTAGAACCATGCTTAATGAACAATCAATCCCTCAAAAGTTTTGGTGTAATGCCATCGACACCTCCACCTATATCTTAAATAGGATCTTAATTAGACCTTTCCTCGAAAAAACTCCTTACGAGCTTTTCAAAGGTAAAAATCCATCTCTAGAATATTTCAAATGTAATTTGTAGTAAATGTTTTATCATAAAACTAAAGATTATCGTACAATTCGACCCCAAATCTACCGTAGGATCCTTTCTGATACTCTCCTAATAGTAAAGCTTATATAATTCTAAATAAAGAAACCATTAGCATCGAAGAATCTCTAAATGTGAGATTCGACGAAAGTCCACCTCCAAAGTCATCACCTCTAGTAGATGATGATATAAGTGAAAGTCAAATCATAGAAAACTAAATAGAAGACATAGAAATCAAGGAAAATGAAGCCATTAAACCAAGAAAATGTTAACATAAAAGAATCAAAGACCATTATCCCATAGATTCGGGTCCCACATAGGTAAGCTTAACGAAAGAACCTTAAGATCTCAAGTCCAAAATCAAAGTAACTTCTTTTGTTTCGTGTCCTTCATAGAACCCAAAAATGTCAAAGAAGCCATACAAGATGAAAGTTGGACTATGGATAACCAATTTAAAACAAACGATGTTTGGAGTCTTGTTCCTCCACCCGATAACCAAACCATAATTGGTACTAAATGGGTTTTTAAAAATAAATTAGATGAAAATAGTGTCGTATACTCCGAAACAAAGCTAGACTTTGTTTTGCACAAGTATACAACCAATATGAATGAATATTTTTCGATGAAACCAATGCTCATGTGCAAGAAAAAATCTATAAGAAATCCCCTTAGCATCTGCATGTGCACAAAACATCAAGCCTTTTCAAATGGAAATAAAAAAAGTTTATTTCTTAAATGGTTTTTACAATTGAAGAAGTCTATGTCGTCCAAACCTCCTGTTTTGTCCGATTTGAAAAACCCAACCATGTCTTCAAACTCAAAAAGGCTCTTTATGGTCTTAAACAAGCACCCAAAGCTTGGTATGATAGACTCAAGGCATTTCTCCTTGACCACATATACACCATGGGTTTGGTAGATAACAATCTATTTACCAAGGAAAGAGATTCACATATCATCATTGTCCAAATTTACGTGGACGACATCATCTTCGGATCAACTTGTCAAGACATCCGCGATGATTTTTCCAAAATCATGCACGACGAGTTCGAGATGAGCATGATGGGTGAATTGAATTTTTTCCTTGGTTTAGAAATTAAACAACTAGAAGATGGCATATTTTTCAATCAATCTAAATACATCAAGGAAATGGTCAGAAATTTGTTTAAAGACTCCAAATCAATCAAAAATCCTATGTCAGTTAGAAACCAAACTCACCTGGGATGAAGATGGGAATCTTTTGACGGACCACAAAGTATCGAGGCATGATATTGAAGCCTTCTCTACCTAAACGTCTATTCGAAACCAGGAACAAATTCATGTTTATGTTTGTCTATGGCATCCATATACAGAAGATCCTAACCCAAACCTCTCATCATAAGCAGTGAAAAGATTTTAGAAATATTAAGTGACCAGACACATTTAGGAGATTATGGTATCCTGATGACATCAAATAACGTCCACTATTATAATATCATTTACACCAATCTGGTTTTAATCCATCTTTTATAAATTATAATAAGATTTTGGTACATAATTGCTTAAAGTTGATATTAACAGTAATTTCGGAGTGGTTTTGTGAAGACATGCAAAGCACACAATTTAGAGCTAAACAAAGATATTGAAGATACCCTACGATCTGACTACAAACACGTATCCAACAATGGAAGATAAACGGGTATCAGCGCCTGGACTTCACAAGAAAGCGCGTTTGACCAATTCCCAATACGGCGTATCACTCTGCTTCCATACGCCGTATCCAGGATAAGTATTCAAAGATACAGTAATAAATGTAAAGCTGGGCGAATGATATCACAAATTGATTGAGAACGTAGCCGCACCCCAACGGAATCAAACCCTATACGCCGAATTGAACCTTTAACTCAATAGTCGTTAAATCTATTCTTTTTTCAGACACTATAAATAGAAAACTCAAAAATGAGTTCTCAGTGTGCAAAATCATATTCCTTATACCATACTCATAAAAGACGAATTTCTAAAGTGAAAAAAAGAAGAGCCACCAAGCAAGCAAATGATCCCGAATCCATAGAAGAACATCATGTAATTTTACTCTCTAATAGTTTGATTTCAAAGATTTGATTATTTACGGATAGTATAATTATAAATGGTTGTGGAGCTATACCCTCGGGCATAAGCCATCTTAATTAAAGTTTAATGTTTGGTTTGTTTAAAAATCAAATATCTTAATTAATCGTGTGATATGTTTATAAATAATATTATATCACCTAAAACCTGTCTATGTAAAACTTGAATATGCACTTATCATATCAACTCTGTGTCTAGTTGATAACCTATCAAGTGATCTAATACTAGGATAGCCTACTCCATATCGTGTTTTATATCACTGGACCAATAGGACTACGAATAACGTTCTTATCTTTGTCTTTTAAATTATGAGCTTAGTTGGACAAACCGGTAGGTGACACCGTAATGTAATCAACAAGTATGTTTTTTAATAATTGTAAAGACTCAAATAGTAGACTACCAGTAATATAAAACACCATCAAGCCAATAAGTGGGGTAAATTCCCGATGGCTAGGGTTTTTAACAGGACACCACTGCTTTGTGATTCCCAAAGATAGATTAATAATTAAACTAAAGGATACATTTTATGCAGAAGCGTTAATTGTGGACATGGGGGGGAAGGATTAAATTGTGTCTAGGTCCTTAGGATGATTGTCCCGCCTAAGTACTTACGAATGCAATTGCCGCTTCAAGTAAAATTAGATCAATGCACTAAAACAAACCAAAACCAACCTATTAACTGATTTCAAATGGCTAATATACAGTTTTCTATATATTTATCTTTACCCGCTTTTCTATACATCTGATTTTCTTCTTGCGTGTTTTATTGTGTATTAAAATTGATTATAATCAACACCAAACTGTGCCATTCTCTCAGGCTGAAAAACCCTCAAATCAATAGAAAACTATATAGAAATGGTTTAACCAAAATATACAATTAATATAGACCAATTTTAGACTAATTAAAATACTGATAGAAAAACAAAAAAACAAAAAAAAACAAAAATATAATATAGGATTAAAATTTTCACTCTTAGTGTATCGACACCCTACTGACCATGAACCTACCCGATCTAGTACAAACCTGCGCATTAAAAGTGTTTGTTTAAGGGATAAGTCGGCTAAATATAAATTTAAAACTTGATAATAAAATAATTGATCCTACACGACAGCACATCAGTTTTTTGGCGCCGTTGCCGGGGAGTGAATTAATTTAACCCTTATTCTTATTAGTATTTCTAACCATTAACTAGTTTAGATGCATAGTATAATCAAATTTTAATTTCTAATTTGTATTTAATTGTATCGTGTGTTTAAATTGTTTAAATTCCAGCATTTAATTATTTTTAAAAGTATTATGTTCTGACTGATCACTTGATACGGCGTATCCACCAGCTAGATACGACGTATCAAACCTTCTACCCAGAATAGCGTATTGAATTCTATAGTCTAAACAACATATCTGTTCTTCCAAACAATACAACGTATTCTGTGTACTCAATACGGCGTATGGCTTTCAACATATGCATACTGCGTATTCAAATCAATTGTGATACGCGTATTTGTCAACATAATAAAGTAACAGACGTAATTTTTTTTCTCGTATTCGATTTCCTGTTTCACGTGTTCTCTTCCCCGAGGACACGTCCTACTGATCATTTATGCTTAATTTCAGGAAACCATTAACGAAGAAATCATAATGGCGGAACCAAATTTCCGCTACCCGAAAGAACTTCATCTCTATTGATAACGAAGGAAGAATGGTCGAGAAAGTATCTTTGAAATACAAGGAACATTCTTGTGTAAGTACGACGGATACTGATTTTTAAATGGGATAGATTAGAGAAACCGCGTTCAAAACACATTGTAAATTATCTCAAGGTTGTTGGGCCAATCAAAAATAATGGTCCTGCTCATATCGGACCGATCAGGCTTAGTGTTTTCCCTGTCTCACTCGCATGAGCCATAAGTGAATGGTTTACAAAGGAATGTATTGGCTCAATCACTACTTGAGAAAACTTGGTCGAAAAGTTCGTTAAGAAATTCTACCACCTTTCTGATAAAAATAAAGAATAGGAAACCGATGAGGATGACGACCCCAGCAAAACAAACGATGTTCCTGAAATCTTTAAAATCGAAGGAAACCTATTTGACTATGAGACACCCTTGTGTAAATCATTTAATGACTTCAATTATCTCCTTAGAATCGATACAGATCTATTCACATTCGAGATCCAAGGAATTAAAACTTACGAGGAGTATGAGTCAAATAATCATATGACAGGTGGTCCTAAGGAACCGTAGTCGGAAAACGGGGTGCCATACCAACTGTGTGATCATATATGCAAACCATATCGTTTCAAAAACGAGAAAGCCAAATGGACCACATGTAGCTCTGATATCGACGAGTTTTGGTAATGATGAGAACTACCAACTACCGGGGATGAGGTTCGGGTCGGAGCATGACTTATTTTTCAAGATTTCAAATGGTATAATGAGTTGGCTGATGGAAATTTAAAAAATGAAACCTTGATGCATAAAGCACGACTTGAAGAATCATGGGGGGATGCGACTCTCGACGTGATAATATTTTACACATGGATAAAGAGTAGTTTTGAGAACTTCCACGAGTTAGATCATGATGTACTAGCAAAATTGAAAGAATGCTGGTGGAAAGTAAATACCATAGAAGCACCCCTTTTGCCCTCGATGGGAAACTTCGGGGCCAAGGACCATATGCAAACTCCAAAACCGGAAAGGCTTATGACCTTTATCTTGATGTTAACCGAATCTTTGGTAGGAAATATGAAGCAAGCAACGCTGGTGATACTCAAGACAATCGAGGCCATGAAGAACGCAGGGATAATCCCACTCATGAACCATCAGTCTGCAAAATCAGAAGATTCGAGATGAAGAAATACTCATTCAATGCTAACGAAAAATACATTGCAATAAAAGAGTCCGAGTACCTCAACCATTCAAAAGATAACCTTGACGCATATTGAGAACTTTTACGAATTATAAAGGAGGGATGGCTCATGGTAACACCAGATGAAGAATGAAGATATAGATGGAAAAGTCAAACTTAACGACTAACTAAAACAAAAATGCTTCCCGGGAGACAACCCGATCATTTTAAATTGTTTGGTCGCAATTATATATAATTGATTGTTGCAATGCGTCCCTGTTATCTCAGAACACTCACGCGGACGTATCCACCCCTTTGAGATACGGAGCGATGGACGTGTCTAGACGTTATTAGTTTTTAAATTCAGTATTTAATTTCCAGTACTTTAAAAAAAATTTAATTGTTTTTATAGGTACAATACGGCGTATCCTAGGGTTTGGGATACGGCTTATGATACTGTAAACAGGTAAGTTTATTTCGTTGTTCTTGTACCATTGTATCGAATAGAAATGCACTCTCGTCTCTAATCATCTTATGCAAGGACCTTGTCTGAAACAATAGAGTATGGTATCTATCTAAAAAGACATGTGTTGACCTTATTCGGGCATTCTGAAGCCCTAGTCAACACTTTTTGCTCAAGAACTCAACTTGGAGAATCATCCCGAGCAAAACATCAGGGAGTTTTTTGTTCTAATTCTATTTCCCATATTATTTAATTGTTTTATCTATACAATGAGGACGTTGTATAATTTAAGTGGGGGGTGAGAATTAGAACATACTTGTCCTTTTTTCTACAAAATAACATGCTACGTGCTTAAAGGTGCTTAAAAATAGGCTAAATTAAAAAAAATTAGCATGACTTTTGTAAAAATCACTAGTTACATTAACTAGTGCACTATAACCCTTGATGCATATTGTGAGAATTAGCCTATTCCGTTCAAAATTGCTTACTAAAAATTCCACAAAAATATGAATTGTGCCGGTGAGGTAGTGAACTTTAAGAAACTTGACTTGGTATATCACGTCGAAGACCTCAATATAAGTACTATGGATATAGATGGAGTAGCATGTTTCAATTAGAATGAAATTCTAAGGATTAAACCAAAAAGCCTACACATGATGTAAAAATAACTAACTAACACTGGGTTAGTTCATCCCCGGTAACCCTTGTTTACTCTCACTTTTAAAGTAACGGATCACCTAGCACAACCTTTTGATCCCATTCTTGTCCTTTTTCACAACCAAAAATATATTTCAGTTACACCTTTACTACTTACCTAACCGTGTAGATAAAGCATATTTTAATCAAAGTTTCTAGTTGCTTTGTGTAAAGTTTTGTAATTCCTGCGTCAAAGTGAATTTTTTCTATCTTTGTTATGGTCGGAAAATTGCACAATGCAATGGAAAAAATATGTAGCTCATAAATTTCGCTACTTTCGCGATTATGCTTCATTTCCGAAGGAGAAGTGTTATAAGGAAAAGTTATCCGGATGAATTGTGATAGTGAAGACGGTGAAATTACACCGAGATTTATGATGCGTAAAAAAAGCAGCAAAAAAAGAGATAGATGAAAAATAGTCATTTCAATGAAACTTATACCGATGTAATTACTTTGAAGTATCAATTATTCGTTGATACGTTATATAAATCAACGATGTAAAGTTTTGTAAAAAGTGGCCGATATCACCACTTATTCTGTAAAAGTATGTAAAGTTCGGGATGTAAGGGAAGTTAACCGTTATGGGAACGCCAACTTGGGTTGTCTTTGTCATTACTATGATCGAGGCGTTTGTCTATATGTTCGAGTCTTTATCATGGAACGGTCGGGAAAAGTTTCTCGCAACTATGTACCTTATTTGTTGGCTTAATCTATTTGTTTCGTGAAAATTTTATTTAACACCCATTTACATCCCTTTCCTAGCAACTAACCTTAAGATCTACTCGAACGAGGATGTGTACGAGCCATGCATGTCTATTCCGTCGTTACAGCCATGTATGCATGACTCAGCTGCCTTATTGGATAATGACTTTCGGTGAAAGTTAGAAGCTCGATACCCTATATCGTTCTTCATCCTAACTGCTGGTTAAACACGAATGAGATTGTAACAATTAGTAACTGTCTATTTCGGTCGTTACGGCGTAAATTGTATGATTCAACTGCCTTGTTGATGTGGTACTTTTGGTGAAAGACTGTTTGAGTGATCAACCTTAAAGCCTTTTTAATCCAATTTATCTTTTGACTTGTTCTTCCTTAGCTTTAGTGGTGGAGATGTGTATCCTTGCCAAGCTTACGATAGAAAACTAATCACGACCGAGTAAATAAGCGTACCAATTAAACATTTCACCCTAGATTAGTTGAATGATCTGAGTGTTTTCATTTCCATATTTCGTGAGGTGCTTGGTTATGTACAGGTGATTAGAAAAAACGACGCATAAACGGAAAAGATCCTTAACTTCGGTGGAAAACACAATTTCAAAAACTTTTCTAAAGTACTACTTGCGGACAAGTAAGGCACTCCCAAGAGGAGGGATATTTGTGAAATCAAATAATGTCACAATTATAAAATCATATTATCCCCATATGTTTTATCCACTTTTATATATTTATTGCAAGATTTGGTACTTAATTGCTTTAAAGTTGATAATTGCAGTAATTCAGGAGTGTTTTGTGAATACATGCTAAAAGGCACATAATTTGGAGCTAAAACGAAGATATTTGAAGATCACTACTTTCTGACTACATATGCCGTATCTAACAAGGAAGATACGGCATATCAGTTCCTAGACTTCACAAGAAAGCGCGTTTGACCAATTCCCAATACGGCGATCACTCTACATCTATACGACGTATCCTAGCCTGGATAAGTATTAACAGATACATATAAATGTAAATTGGAATGATATCACTGATTGATTGAGAACGTAGCGTGCACTCCAAGGAATCCAACCCTATACGCCGTATTGACCTTACTTAATACGGCGTTTCCAATCTTTTTCAGACACTATAAATAGAAGACTCAAAAATGAGCTTTCAGTGTGCAAAATCATATTCCTTATACCATACTCATAAAAGACGAATTTTTGAAGAGAAGAAGAGCCACCAAGGTCAAGCATTGATCACGAATCCATAGAAGACATCGTATAATTTTTTACATCTCTTAATCGTATTCGAGATATCGTTGTTTTGATTAGTTGTATAATACAATTGGTTGTAGGGCTAATACCCACAGGTATTAGCCATCTTAATGAAAGTTTAATGTTTGGATTTTGTTTTAAAATTCTGATTTCTAACTAATCTTGAATGTTTAATTATGTTTTATCCACCTAATACTTGTCATATGTTCTTGAATATGTGACCTATCATTCAACTGGGTCTAGCGATACCTAACAAGTGATCTAGATACTAGGATAGCTCTCCATATCGTGGTTTATATTACTGGACCAATAGGACCACGAATAATGTTCTATCTTTGCCTTTAAATTATGAGCTTAGTTGGACCAGTAGGTGACCCGTAATGTTTCATCAAATATGTTCTTAATTAATTAGTAAAGACTCGAATAGTGGACTACCAATATATAAAACAAAAACACGTCCAGGCAATAAGTGGGTAAAGACTCGCTGGGAAAGAGGGTTTTTTAACAAGGTCACCACTGCTTGATTCCCCTACGATAGATATAATATAAACTAAAGGATGCTTTATGCGGATGCGTTAATTATGATAGGATTAATCGTGTCAAGGGTCTTAGGATGATGTCCCCCCCTAAAGTCCTTAAGAATGATAAGGCCGCTTCGAGATAAGTAAATCATTGCACTAAAACAAACAAACCAACATTTAACAAGATTTAATATGGCTAATATAGTTTTCTATCATTTAGCTTGTACTGCTTTTCTATCTTTTGATTTTCTTCTTGCGTAATTATTGTATATTAAATTGATTATTGTCACCACCAAACCTGTGCCAGTCTCTCAGGGTGAAAACCCCTCATATCATTAGAAAACGTATATAGAATAGGTTTTACCAGTAATTAGAATTAATATAGACCCATTTAGACTAATTAAAATACTGATAGAATATATGATTAATTTTCACTCTTAGTGTTTGACACCCTACTTACCACGAAACTCCACCCGATCAGGTACACTGCCCGTTAAAGTGTTGTTTTAGGATAAGTCGACAAAATATAAGCTTAAAACTTGATAATAAAATAATTGACCCTACACGACAGCACATCAGTATCCTAAAGGAACGGTTGTAGAAACTATTGTTTACGCCGACTCTGATCATGCGAGAGACTATGTCGATCGTAAAAGCACAAGCAGTATGTGCATTGTTATCCCAATTACTTAATCCATTACACAACTAAATAAGCACATAATAAGCAATAAGCAATCCAAAATAAGTAGAAGAAAATTAGAGAGAGAAACTAGAGAGAGAAACAAAGAGAGAAATATTATATTAGGAGGAAACACATATAAATGTAACCAACACCTTCTCCATGTGTAGAGAGGGTCCTATTTATACCATTAGCCTACTAGTTGGAGTATGGGATTTCTAAATGGGCCGGGCTTGGCTTGTCTTGGGCTTTGAGCCCAAAACACGGATAATATTATCTTAAAGTCTAAGCCCATTAAACCCGACTAGCCTATTACATAACAGCACTAATTATGACAAAGATACCTAATAACAAACTAGTATTGACTAATATAAAAAATAAGGCGTAACAATCTCCCCCAAATGGTGAGGTCTTCTTGATCTCACCCGAAACGTGACTTTCTTAATGGAGGTTATCTGACTTAACATTATCTTCCCAAATGTTGAAAATATGATGTTTGAGCTTTGGCCTTCCTTTGGTATTGTCTTTGTCATTTCTTGCTTTGTAATGGCTTTTGAGTTCATTCATGCTTTAGACTACCGATGACAACTTTTGGTGTCATTTATGTGATCTTGATCTTGAACCTTCATCTTTTGACTTTGAGTTCTTGAGATCTTTAACTTGCATTATCTCCTTCACTTGAATCATCTTGATTTGACTTTCTTGATCAAATTGTGCTCTTGACCGACATGCTCATATTGATGGCATTCTTGTTTGACTTATATAAACATAAGACTAACAATCTTCCCCAATAGACTATTCGTTATTTGTCTTTGAAGCTCTTTGATGATGAGGAAGTTTAGTATCAATAGTCTTGATGCTGAATGATTGACTTTAAAACTGATTATGACATGTGTCAAATGACTGACTTTCGCGGTTACATATGATGCAACACTCAACGATTTTAAAACTGCAATTAAAAGGTTAGTGATAAACGAATATAATTATGGAAGGTAAGTGTATTGTCACATCATCGAATACAGTTGCAATACCACGATTCCCCTAATAATCGAGTTATACAATCTTGCCTATGGATCAGATATAAAGTTCAATATGAATCTTCTTTGACAGGGGTTTCGCAGTTGTACTAAGCCGTTCTCGTTATCGGAGCATCTCAAAGCAGAAAACACGAATAGAGGTGAATGAGATAGTTACTATCTTTTTGATTAAGTCATCAATTCATATACTAGACCAAATCGATATCCAGTTGTCACAAGCTCGATCATATAGAACTTGCAAGTCACCTACCGCAGAGCAATTTTATGTTACTCTATAAGATTTCCATCGTCACTAGATACTTAAAAGTATCACTCAGATTCGTTGGCAAGATCTCCAAAGATAATAGCCTAGAATCTATGCTACAACTTGTAACTTTAATGGTGTTCAAACAAGTTACAACAAGTGTAATTTGACATTGTGTCCTAAATGAGATTATAATAGATCTGTCTTAGCCTCTAGACCTACGATTTGTGCACTATGGTATAATAATCAGAAGGCTGGAGCAGACTGCCACCATTCATAACAACCAATCTCGAGGCGAGATGTGTCAATAGATAACTTATGATATCCATTTGGGACAAATTAGACAAGTTTTCATTTGAGAGAAACTAGACTGGTTGGGAAGTGTTGTGCAGTGCATCAATTGGGTCCATTGATGGCTTTCTCAATCTAACATCACATTGTGATTTTGAATAGATAATGTATTGATCCTGGTTCTACTCAAGATAAGTGAGGCTGCTTTGTTTTTCCACCCTTTAGATCCATACTTCTCATTTTTTATTATTCCAACCCCTTCATGCTTACCAAGATGTCATCACGAAAACCTTTGTGATTGTTCCACATGTTAGCTCAACCTTATGCATTTTTCCCAGTATGCTCATTCATCGTCCAACATACCAAGGACTTTTATTCTAACTATGGAATGTCCATGGGTATATCCCTCCGGTTCTGGTTGGATCATATGACTTATACCTAACCTTAACCACCTTATGACTTCATCACGTCTATGAGTTAAAATGGTTGTTTGTGTCTAGAATCAGAACCATAAAAACCTTTGATACAAGACATTTTGAAATACTCCGATACTCCCGCTACACAGTGTTCCGAGATTCAAAATTTTTTTTGTACATGAATGGAAAGAGTTCACTTAGATCTTAAAGATTACTATTTTCTAAATCCACAATTTAATCAACATTTTCTCCCCTTATTTTAATAATAAAAACATTTAGTATTTGACAATAGCCCAATTGATTTAAAATTATACATGAAAAATTCAATGGGGAGAAAAATTATACCATGATATTGCATGAATTCATTTTTCTGATAGCTCCCCTTCAACACAGTATGTGGGATACCACTAATTTTTAAAACTTGACATTACAAGGAAAAAATGATATGACACCACAAATATTTTGAAGACGGAGTGAGATGCCTTAGTGAACAATGTATATTATTAATTGACATGATCATTTCCACATTTTAATTTCACGAAATGTGTTTGGATACATAAAATTGACATTTGTGAGATGTATCCAAACATTTATGAGATGTTCCCAAAATACATTAAAAGGCTTTGGTTTAAAAAGCTCCCCCTCAAAAATTAATCCATATAAATATTACATTTTTGAGAAAATTGATACCATAATTTTGGAAAAGTGTGTGAGGAAGGATTGTTGAACACACAATTTTGAAAGATACCACTTGATATGCAAATGATTTGACATTTAAAGTTTTTGTTGAAAAATTATGTTCAACGGTTTTAAAAACCATGATAGAAGACTTCTCTTCTATTTAAAGAGTAAGCGCACCGAAGCATACACTTCCATGTGACATTCGGGTCCGAGTTATGCACTGAAATGTACATAAGTCATGAAGAAAATTTAGAAATGACATGTTTGAAAAACTTTTGAACTCTTGCTCGAACTTCATTTACATACTTGTGTCAATGTTAATCGACATTTATAGGTACGTAAATGTTATCGATTCCAAGAGACATGTCGAGGAGATTCTTTTTGGTATTTTTGAAAATTTCCTGATTTTTATTTTGTTTTTCTAGTTTTTATATTTTTCTATTTTCTTTTGTTGGTTTTATATTTTTATATTTTTTTTTTCAAAAATATTTATAGATCAAAATAAAGTAAAAAAAAATATTTACAGATTCGATGTTTGATAGATCAAGCAGATTCGTTTGTCAGAACCTCCAGTTCTTCTGGAGTCAAACATCTCATACCGAGTCGTCTGACGAGATACCTAAACCTATCTTCGGATAAGGCTTTAGTAAACAGGTCAGCTAACTGGTATTCAGTTCTGACAAAGAATAATTCAACAATACCCTTTTCAACCTGTTATTTGATGAAGTGATATCTGACATCAATATGCTTGGTACTAGAATGCTAGACTGGATTGCACAAGATGGCTATGTCTGCCTTTGAATCATAATACATGGGTATTTTGTCAAAGTTAAAGCCATAATCTATGAGCTCAGTTCTCAACCATAGAACTTGAGCACAACACGCAGATAAAGACACATACTCGGCTTCTCCTGATGACATTGAAGTACAGTCCTGCTTCTTGGACAACCAGCTGACTAACTTATCACCTCCTAGAAATTGTATGCCTCTAGATGTGCTCTTGCGTAAATCGAGACAGCCCACGTGATCCGATTCTGAAAAAGCTGTTAGTTCAAAACCGGTATCCTTTGGATACCAGAGACCCATGTTAATGGTATTCTTTAGGTACCAAAAGGTCCGTTTAATGACAGTGAGATTTTTCTCAGTCGGTCGCGCTTGATAGCGAGCACAATAACAGGTTGCATGTACAATATCTGGTCTACTAGCTGTTAGGTACATGAGTGCTCCGACCATACTACAATATTTCATTTGGTCAACCGGAGTTCCACTCACGTCAGCATCAAGGTGTTTAGTAGCAATTAGAGTACCAATGCTATCACACG
>BQNB010127719.1:0-19396 GCA_026074375.1 Tanacetum coccineum
TGATTTTACCACCATAAGTACCTCCTCCAAATGCAACATAACCTCTATCAAAATACTTGAAATCAGAGAGATAAGATATGTTACCAGTCATGTGCCTTTAGCATACACTGTCAATAAATCCTGTATCATAATGTTGTGGATTGCCCTGCACAAAAGAATAAAGAAATTAGATTTCTTTAGGGACCCAAGCCATTACTGACTTGGATTTGTTTTGTACATCAATGTAGTTTTATCTTTTAAAAGCAAGTAATGCACCATTAGATTTAGTAGGTCTCTAAACCCAATATGCTGAGGACTTTGTAGCATTCAACCCATTTCCCCTGGCAGCATTAACAGATGTTCTATTTGGCCTAGCAGTATTAACTACTCTCGGCCTAATAGTATTAACAGGTGTTCTGTATGACCTAGCAGTATTAACTACTCTAGGCCTACCAATATTAATCTTATGATTAAACTGCCTGTTAGTTAATGTTGGTTTCTTATAAAAGGGCTTTTGGTTAGTAGATTATGCTGATTTGTAAAAATGAGTCTTTGGTCTAGCATAATGCACTATTGGTTTTGGGTGAGCAGTATAAACTGGCTTAACAGTATTAAGTGGGGTGAGGCCAGTGTTCAATAAAACTGCTTTGGGAGACATATTCCTGAGTACATTAAGGTGTGTGTTTTTGGCATGCACCCTATTGTTGTTATTTCTATATGTTATGCCTCTTCTTTGATGATTATAACAATTACACTGCAAATGATTCAAACTTCCCCATATATAACAAGCCTTTTTATACATCACAAAATCTTTTCTTAGTTGATTAGACTTCTGTCCATTCTAATTCCTTTGATTCCCCCTAGGAAATTTTGATCTATACATTTCTGCATAGCTAACTGACCTTTTAACTGGTTTGTTAGGTTTAACAAACTCTTTATTAGTAGCAGTAGGTATAATAATTTTCTTTTCAAACTTAGGGTTAGGCTCATCTTCTTCCTTATCATCTGATACTAATCCTTAATAATTGGCGCATCATTGTTCTCCCTATTTTTCTTAGGTTCTACTTCATTAACACTCTTACTAGTGTTAGACTCACAACCTTCAACAGAGCTACTTTTGACCTGTGAGACTTGTTCTTCTACCAAAGACTTATCAGAATTTTCCTTAGAACTATCTGACTCACAAACAACATTAGACTCTTTCTTGCTATTCTCAGGACCATAGCCTCTGAATTCAGGCTGTTTGAATTCTTCAAGACCAGAATAAGACAGATCTAGTTTGTTAGGTCTATTATATATTAAAGGATGTGGTGGAGGTACTGCACTATATCCAAAACCCTTTTTACTCTTGTCAGTTATCTGACTTCCTAACAACTGATCTAAGTCTTTTGAAGCCTTGTCAAATTTCTCAATTTTAAAATCAATGGCATCCTTTTCTTGCTTAAGTTTTTCAAACTCTGTTTTAAGCGTATTAATTTCATATTGTTTGATTCCTACTTCTCTTTTAAGAACAGCAACTTCTTCACTAAAAAGAACTTTATCTAATCCTATTTTATAAGTGATTGCCCTAAATTTAGTTTCAACTTTGTTAGCAAGAAAATCATCATATTGTTTCTTAAGAGATTCATAGTTTTTCAAACAATTTTTTGAGTAAGTCTTATCAGTGTATACCTCTGAGTCTAAAAATGCTATTAGAGCCATGTTTGTCTGAACTTGTTCTTCTGCCATGTCACTCCAATCAAAACCTACACCATCAATAGCCAACATTGCCTTTGAAGTGTCTTCATTGGTTCCTTGCTTCCTGGTGTTGTCTTGATTTCTGTACTGACCTTCCTTGCTTCTTGGTGCTCTGCACTCCCTGGCAAAGTGTCCCAACTTATGACAGTTGTAACACTCCACCTTAGATTTATCATATCCAGCAATATCATTACCATTAATGAAAATCTTCTTGCCTGTCTTCTGATAATACTTCTTTGCTCTCACACTTAGCAAAGAGAGTTGCCACTTCAGATCCATTGCTTCCAAATCATCTTCATGAATTTGCTCTAAGTCCTGATGTAGGACATTAGAACCATTTGGATTTTCAACCATGAAAGCATACACAGTATTATCACAGACACTTGCAGTACTAACTTGTGGACTGGCAGTATTAATACTAGGGCTAGCAGCACTAACTTGTGAAGAAGCAGTGTTTACATCATTGGTACTGCTAGAGTTTGGTGCAGACATGAAGGCCAAGTTTTGACCACCACTGGATGTACCAACAGTTTTCTTTATCTTTTGTTCAACAATTTTGAAATTGTTGTACAAATCATCTATGCTCATAGTATCAATCTCAGGCTTATTCATCCAAACAACCACATGAGTATTCCACTCAGTTGGTAAGCTGCTTAAAAATTTTAAGTTCAAATCTTCTTGGGCAATGATCACTCCCAAGATAGCAAGCCTACTGACTATCTTCTGAAGCCTATTGAAAATAGAGTCAAGAGACTCTGCACTTGTTGCACTGAAATTCTCATACTGTTGCTTCAAGAGAGTTTTCTGAGTTTTCTTAGTAGCTGCATTACCTCCAAATCTTGTTTCAATGGCAGCAAACATGGATTTAGCATCTGGATACTGACTGAATGTTGGCTGATGTTCATTTGGAAGTGCCATGAGTTACAAACCCCTAGCTTTGACATCATTCTTTTTCTTTGTCTTCTCTTCTGCAGTTGCAGGTGTAGACATCTTTGTAACTAGTATCCCATTCTGCTTAGTTGTTTGAGATATTAGGACCCATGAATCATCATTTTCTATCACTTCCCAGAGTGCATAGTCTTGGATTTGGAAATACTGCTTAATCCTTATAGCCCATATCTCATACTCCCCTAATTTAAGTATGGAAAGCTTTACAGTAGGACCACTATTTGTAGATTCAAGCTCCATGTCTTCTAGATCAAAGTTTCTCAAAGCAAAGCTCTGATACCACTTGTTGATCCCAAATCCAGATCGATTCTTTGCCTTGTAAAGAGTATCTTACCTTGGATAAATCCAAAATAATAATAGTAGAAACCTTGTGTGTATATCAAAGAGTATGCGGAATCTACTTTTTAATATCTAGAAGATATATCAATAAAACAGTGAATATGAATGAACAAATGATGCAACAAAATGCTTCAATATTATTAATAATAATACGGGTACTCTATCTTAGCAGTAGGGTTACAACCTTGAAGCTTACAAGAATCTTAATCTCTGGATCTGTGTATGTGTGTTTGAGAGATCTCTGTGTATGATGATATGTTTAACTAATGCCTTAGACCCTCCTTTTATAGACCAAGGAGTCCTAGTCAGCTTACAATAAATTCCTAAGATATCTCTCAATCTTTTCTATATATAAATGTAATCTTCTAAATAAATACATTATGCATATCTTGCACATAAATATCTCAACACATATCTTCACACGCATTCTTGTTCTCCAAACAATCTTTATCTCTTTAATTCGTCTTTATCCTCTTAACAGTAGAAAGTCTTCAAACACACAATCTTTCCACGAGCAGCACTAATAAACATAAGCAGTAGTAATATTAGTACTAGCAGTACTAATATGCACTAACAGTAGTAACCTGTGTTGGGATTCTTGATTTGATGAGACAAAATAAATAAAATAATGAAACAAGAGGACTAAATCTGGCAACTATGTAATTCTACAAAGATGGAAGATTTTGAAGAATTATTGAAGATTTGGTCAAAGCTTTACAAGATAAAGATTAGGAAAATATTTAATGTGATTTAATGGTATTTAATATGATTTAATGTGATTTAAATAGTTTCCTTATCTATTTATTAACTTCCTTTGTAAGCCATGATCTCTCCCTATATAAAGAGATCATAGGTGTGTAGTTTTATCCATCCATTGAAAACACAGACTTCTCTAATGAGAGTCTGATTACAAAGTATGTGTGCTTTGTATATTAGTTAGTTAGTTAGTTAGTACACCATAGTAGTTGGTGTAGGCCCATGTCATAGGTTGGGGTAAATAGGAATCATTCAATGAAAAACCTTGTTCAATAAAAATTGTGTTTGTTTAATTCCGCTGTGCATAATTGTTACAATTGTTATTGGTAAAACGATCCTAGATGAGTTTAAAACGATCTTATCAAGTGGTATCAGAGCCATGGGGCTCTTGATCTAGGATCTACAAGGTTTTTGAAGAAACCTTAAAACCCTAATTTTTAAGAAATCGATTTATGGTTAAAGTTTTATGGGGTTTTGAAGTTTATTTGATATAGCAATATTTATAATTGTCCTCTCTACCTTAATTGGTATGCAATACAATTGTAAATCATTGTTACTATTAAGGGTTTCTTGGTATAGTTGATTTATGATGATGGATCTGGACCTCATCGTATACATTCTTTTTTATCATCATCATTATTAGGGTTTTTATGCGAAACCCTTATACCATGGCTGCTCGTCGATTTGGTTTGATTATATTCGATCTTTGTTTTCTTTGTTCATCTATATGGATCGATTGCATAAGAGGCAGCATGTGTGATTGGTTATCATGGTTACAGTTTGGGTAACATGATCTCTATGAAGAATGAAGGTACTGCTCAAGTAAAAGAAGGTACTGTTCGAAAGTACTGCTTCTATTCGAAAGTACTGCTCATTATGCTCAAAGTACTGCTCGTTGTGAAAGTACTTTTTTCTTTATTTTTGCACATGACCTCGCTACAAAGAAATCGACAAAGTTGGTGAAGTATCTACAATCTGGAATCTAGAAGTGTTGGAGTCTTGAAATCTTAAGACTGCTGTTCAACACAATCTTGCTCATAAACACAACTTAGAGAATCTACCGAGCAAAATATCAAGGGAGTTTCTCATTCTAATTCTTTTAATTCCTCTTTTTAATATTTTATCTATACAATGAGGACATTGTATAATTCAAGTGGGGGATTCTTGAGAATATGATGTGCACTTGTCATATTTTCCTCATCAAAAATTATCAAATTTTGCTTAAATTTAAAAAAAAATTCAAGCATACTTTTTGTGAAATTACTTGTGACATAATAAACCTTCATAAATTAAAACCATTTATTTATATTGTTGAGGGATTTAACTTAATCTGTTTCTAAAGTTTTACCCCAAATTCCTCTAATATGGAGTGTCGTCAGTGATTGTTGTAGACTTTCGAATTGGCTTGGGTATATCTATTCGAGAACCTAAAATAATGAGTACTATGTATTTAGATAGAGTAACTTGTTTAAATTGGTAAATTTCTAGGATTACACCTAAAAAGCCTTTATATGTTGTTTTATTAACTAACTACACTGGTTAGTTAAATCCCCGTATAAACCCTTTGTTACTCTTATCTTAAGAGTAAGATACCCCTATAAAAACCAATAGAGCCAATCCTTTAGGAATAACACCAACTGTTTGTTTCGTTACACCTTTACACCTTAGCCTACCCTGTCAGATTAAGTCCATTTATCAATTGCTAGTTGCTTAAACTGTAAAGTATGTATTTCCTGAGTCTTGTGTCAATTTTCTATCTTTTGTACGGTTGGGAAGAAATTTGCACATTGCATATGGGAATGTATAAAGTAGTCAAAACTAATGTATTTTTACTACCAACACAATTATTGGTATGTCCGAAGAATGAAGAATTATAGAAGGAATTATCCAGAGTTACTTATGATCGCCGATGAATGGTTGGAATGAATTACCGACAGTTTCGTTAGTTAGAATAAAAAAAAAAAACGAAAAAAAAAAAAATAATTTAGAAAAAATCACAACAAAAAAGAAGAGGAAAGTTTGAAGATAATCGTTTCGCAAAAGCTCTAGGATCCGAAATAAAATATATGATGGATAAATTATTCGTTGTAAGTCTATAAGCTCACGGATGGTAATGTTTTGTATAAAGTGGTAGATATCGCCACTGACCTTGTAAATGTATGTAAAGTATGGGATGATTGGGAAGTTGACCATTATGGGAACGCCAACTCGGGTTGTTATTTTTGATCAATGATCAAGACGTGTGTAAATAGTTGTGTCTTTTTCCTGGTAACTATCGGGAAAAAGTGTCTAGCAACTTGTATCTTAGACTTAATCTATTTGTTTCGTAACTTTTATTTAACAACAAATTATTTCCCTTTCCTAATCATTAACCATGGGTTTTACACGAATGAGGATGTGATCGAACATGCATGTCTATTCCGTCTTTACTTTTTGGTTTATTACTATTGGTGAAAGTTAGAAGATCCCTACCCTATATCATTCTTCATCCTAACCCTTGGTTAAACACGATTGAGGATGTGATCAAACACACATGTCTATTATGTGGTTCTGGCCATGTATGTGTACTTTAGTTGCCTTGTTGGTGTGGGACTTTTGGTAAAAGATATAAGGAATGATCAACCCTAAGCTAATATAAAAATCCATTTTACTTTTATTAACTTGTTACTCCTTAGATCTAGGATGGAGATGTGTAATCAGTCCTATGAGTAGAATACTCGTCACGACCTCCGAGCAATTTGAGTAAATTAGTGACATGTTTACCACATAGATTAGTTGAGAGATTTGAGTGTTTTCATCTTCCTATTTCATGATGTGTTTGGTTGTGTACTTGTAATTGATCAAATAAATTCTTAATGGAAAAATCCTTAGGGATACATTTTCATAAACTTCTAAAGGCTACTTGAGGACAAGTAATTCCAGTGGGGGATATTTGATGACATCAAATAACGTCACTTTTATAGCATCATTTATCCCATAAAAATAAACTATTTTATATAATTATTGCAAAGAATTGTTACTTAATCATTTGTATTTGAGAATTGTAGTAATTATGGAGTACTTTGGTTCGAAGATTAGCAAATGCACGCATTTCTGAAAGCCTTTAACGATGGATTATGTTCTGACAATCCACTACACCGTAAATCAAGGAGATGCGGGCGTATCTGTGCCTGCACTTCACAAAAGACCACGAAGAAAACAAGATCAATACCCCGTATCCAGGGATGACCAATACGCCGTATTCAAGCTATAGAAATAAAATATTCGGGAAGATATCGAACGTGGTCCCTACTCCAAGAAACCCCCAATACGCCGTATTGAAGACATTATATACGCCATATTGACCTTTTTCCAGACCTTATAAATAGAAAACTCAAAAACGAGTTTTAAGTGTGCTAAATCATATTTTTGATACCTAAACCATAAAAGTCAATTTTCAGAGGAGAAGAAGAGCAGAAGAGGTCTTGCAACGAAATTAATTCCATAGGAAAGAACTTGTAATTTCCTATACTTTTGTAATCGTTTAGTTTTTGGTATCATTCGTTAACTCAGTTAGTTTGCCTTGGCTAAATTATTACTCTTGTATTGATTATGACTTTGAAGGCTAATACCTTTGGGTATTAGCCATTATTATAAAGATGTAAATGTTTGGTTTATTTATCTTGATTGCTTAATTTATCATTGATTGCTTGTTTATGTTTATCAGTTTATACTTGTTTATGTGTTTTTGTATGCGACCTATCATTCAACTGGATCTAGTGATATGGACCAAGTAATCTAGTTGCCATGATGGCTCTCCATATAGTGATTTATACATCTAGACCAATATGATCAAAAATAACGACCTGTCTTTGCCCTTAGATTGTGAGCTTAGTTGGACCACCAGGTGACCTAGGGATCAACGAGTATGTTCTCAATTAATTGGTAAAGACTTGGTTAGTGGACTACTAGTGTATGAATTGCCTTTAAGCAGTAAGTGGGTAAAGTCTCTATGAGCTAGGGTTTAACAAGATCGAAAATGCTTAATCCTAAGATAGATTATAATAGCAAAATAAGGATGGCTTTATGTTGGAGGATGCTAAATAAGGTTTAAGGAAGAAGTTACCGCTCTTATCTTAGAATGATATGCCGCTCGAGATAAGTAATCATTGCCTAAATAACAAAACCAAACGTTTGATGGGATTAATAATGGTTAATACAGTTTTCTTATATTTGGCTAGATCGCTCTTTTATCTTATGTTAATTTGCTTGTGTGTGTTTTAGTGTCTTAAGTTGATTTTAGTGTCCCACAAAACCCGTGCCAGTCTCTCAGGCTGAAAACCTCCCTTATCCGTTAGATTTAGGATTTACATAGGTTTAACATAGGTTTAACATAGAATAGAATTAACCTAGTTTAGATAACCAAAATATTAATAAATTGAAAGATTGTTTCTCGCTCTTAGTGACCGACACCCTACTTACTACGAAACTACCACCGATCGGGTACACTGCCCATTAAAGTGTTGTTTTTGGTTAAGTCGGCAAAATAAAAATTTAAAACTTGAAATCATAAAATCGTAAAACCACACAACGACACAATCAAGTTTTTGGCGCCGTTACGGGGGAGTGAAAATTTAATCTTGATTTTTATTTGATATTTTGGTTTTTAACATTAGATTAGATCTAACCCTTAGGATTAATGTAATTTAGATTAGTGTGTATTCTGTGTATTTGTCTTTAATTGTTTATTAGTTTAATTGTTTGTGTGATTATTTTCTAATACATTGTTCTGGTCGATAACCTGATACGGCGTATCCACTTCCATTGAATATGGCATATCCAACTTTCTGTCCAATACAACTTTCTGTCAATTCTTGTTCAGCTTTCTTATTTCTAGATACCATTGTGAGGCTTCCCATGGACATAAGATTGAAAGTTGATTTAGGAAAATCAGTTGGTGTGTTGAGATGCAAACGGTTTTTATAACACACCAACAGTTTTATCTTTTTCAAAATTCATTTGTCAATTCATAAGCTAGACCGAATCGATATCTAAATTACAACGTTCGTATACGTTGTAGGATCTCACAATCACTAGCTAGAGATTGTTTGATGTTGGCTCTGGAAGGATTTCCATCGTCACTATGAATACTTTAAGTATCACTCATAAATTCTGGCAATGTCACAAGGATAATGCGTAGGGCTCTTAATACATTTCTTGTTGTCACAATGTGTGAATCAGCAAGTATATTTTAGATAAGTGTCCTAATAAGAATTATGGACGATCTCTTTTATGGCTTTAGACTCGATAGTGCACTTTGGTTTTAGTAATTAGAGGCTGGAGCAGACTGCCATCTTTTCAATACCAACTAACTCAAAGTGAGAAAGTTGATAGAAATATGTTTAATCTCTGTAAGAAATGAAACAAGAGTCTTTTAAGAGACCTTGAGTGGCTTGGGAGGGTTGTGCATTGCATCACTAGGTCCATGATGACTATCTTCAATACCAAACATCAGCTTAGTGTTTCTGATAGCATATGTATTGACTCGGTTTCTGCGTAAGTGTAAGGAGGGCTTCTTTCTTTTCACCCTTTATCTTTACATTTCCTTTTAATTCTTTAACCCCTTTAATGCTTACCAAGATTTCATCACTAACACCTTATTAGATTTGTTCCAGTTTCAGCTCTGTCTTAGTCTGCATTTTTCCATTTCTTACTTTTACTCCTTTTGTATCATACCTAAGTATTTTTATTCTAACTAATGGAATGTCCCCAGGTAGATCCATCTGGTTCTGGCTGGATCATGGGAATAAATACCTAATCTTAACCACCTTATAACTCTAATTAATTCCAAACATGGTCGGCCTTTTGGTATTGTTCTCAGCCTTAAAACCATTTAAAAAAACACATTCAAGGTACTTGTGACATATGTCAAACCATTTGTACCTCATTTTTTTCGAGAATTATCTCCCTCAACACGTGCATCGATATTCGAAAATGTTCAGCACATAAAGGGCGACGCTCGCACTTAAGTCCTTAAGATCACATCTTTAGCCATATATTTTAATCACATTTTCTCTCCTTATCAAAAATGTCAAATCTCTTGATATTTTGGATATCAATTGATTCAAATATGCTTGAAAACTGGTTAGGGAGAGAAATGTTCCGATTATTAACAAGCCGTATTAGGAACATTTTAATGCTCCCCCTTAATTTATATGAGTACTATATATATAGTGTTGAGTACGTTAATTTGAATTTTTTTGAATTTATTGAAAAATTCTAGAAAATTCGTACTAAAACACTATTTATACTTTCCTATTATTATAAATCTATATTACATATTCACATTATTCACAAGATAAGATTTGAGATTGGACCTAATGATCATATAATACGAGTCATCAGTTTGTAGTCCATCTTGAGTTCCCGAGCACCAACCAATCACTCTTGATTCTGAAGGATCCTTCTTTCCCGAATCTGCTTGTCAATAAGCTCAACCATAAGCTCTGACCTCCTTTTGTCTGTAGCCGTCCACTTTCTCTTTAACATCTCCTTGTTGTACCCTAGACGAAAATCAAGTTTTATGTGATGAAGCTCATCGCGAGCAGTCTTGAGTGTCCCGTCTGAGAACTTGTACAACTCATCAGCTTGCATCACTCATTTCTGTTTGTTCAAGTCTTCATAGATTACCCCTGGTGGTTTGTGTGATGGAGTGTAAAGTTCTTTGAATTTTATTTCAGGAAAGGTCTTCTGAGGTTCGATGATGTTAAGTTTCTTCTAGTAACTCTCTACACCAAGCTATAAATCCTTGACACGTCTTTTGACGATAAGACTTCTTGTGAACATACGAAGAGCCACAATAAAGTCAACAATGTCACTACCGTTGAGATGGAATAACTTATGTTGAATAGCAAGAAGAAGCATGTCTTCAATGTCGTTCAGGTGTAGATCAACAAAGTCACCTTCTTTAAACTTGTATAGCTTTCGATCAGCTCTTTTCACCACAATTTCTTCTAAGTGACCATAACCATGCAGTTTCTTGACATCCGACACTCTTTAAACGAGAATCTTCTGAGTTAGATAGAATACACATTTATGCTTGGAAAACTTTATTTATCTATGATATTACCAAAGCTGTAACTTGTCACATAATGCTTGATTCCCTTTTCAACATCTTTGTCATACCCCCACTTGGTAGGCTATAACAGCGTCAGGGGGTCCATGTCTTTAATTCCTACTATCTCATACCAAGCTGCTTTTGTCTTCGTGATAGACGTAGTGTACTTTTTCTTCAGATCGCATGATTTTAGAAATTCCAGATCAGTGTTGAAGAAGTATTCAGCGGCAACAGTTAGATGGCTTGGGCAACCTTTCAAGGGAAGAGGCTTGGCCAAGTCAAAGGGTCAACGGTCTCCTTCTAGATTGTTCCAATCAAGTTTGTCTATCAATGCTTTGAAGCACTCCTCCATGTTGTACTCAAGTTCGATGCTACTAGTGCATGTTCCTTTCAGCAGGTTGTAAATGGGTCCTACTAAGATTTCTTTAGTAAGATGGTCTATCTTGAGTCGATTCATAACCCACCCCAACCCCCCCCCCCCACCACCACCACCTCTTATACTTGGAGAAGTCATTAGGAGTGGCCATCAGTTCATCGAATGTGAGAGGATCCTTTACAACATATACCATGTGGTTGAACCAAGGTTGTTCAGGTTGAACAGTTACAACTTGACGCTTGTTCCATTCTGGATCAGGAGTAGGAGGCCTTGGAGGTTGTTTAAACCAAGTGTCTCTAGAAAGTTTGTTGGTCTTTGGTGCTACATAATATTGAGGATGATCAACATCACTAACCACATCTTCATTTGCAGTGGTCTTCTGCTCATCCATTACTACTTCAGCTATTGGTTCTTTAATCGGTTTATTTGTAGTTGCAAACTTATCGGTTTTAGATAGACTCGGTTTTGACATAACCTAAACCGCTTTTAAGTGATGGTTTTAAAGACAGTTTCTTTGACTCATCAATTCTATTATGTATTAGTTTCTTTCTAGTAATGACAAAATCCGATCTCGAAGACATGGGTGGACTAAAAATGTATTCTGTTATAGTTTTTAGCAACTGTGAGACTCATGGATCCAGGTATGGTGGATCCGTGCACCTTTATGGTGGATTCGTCGATGGCATTTTCAGTGGACGACCCAACAAAACTTATGGGTTTGGTTCCGCTTGTTGACGCTTTACTACTATCAAATCCTAAACCTATTTTACAACAAGATAACTTTTGATTATCTTACATTTATCTTAGTGAATTAGCGCTTTTATCAAATTTTACAAACTTAACTTGAGTTTCCTTAAGTCTAGCATTTTCCAATTTAAGTTCTTGACATAATTTACACGCAATATCAATTTCTTTACTTCTCTCAAGTTTCTTAATTTTCTCCTTCAATTCTAAAATTTATTTTTCTAAAAGATCTCTTTTAGTTTTAAAAATTATATTTTTGTTAATGATTTTTAAGCTAATTTCATATAAGCTATCGTATTCTATTTACATAGTATCACTATCAAGAGAAGATGCGTTATGACTATAATAGGAAGAGTTAAGAGTTACCTCATTTGACGATTGAGCCATGAGACAAGTTTCATCGTTAGTTTTGTCTTTGGCGTCATTTTCGCTAACGCTCTAAGAACCTCCAATGAAGGCCTTTTGATATTTGTTGTGAGGTGTTTTTAGACAATCGCCAATGAGATGATTTGGATCACCGCATCTAAAGCATTTCTGGTCACTCTTTCCTTTCTTCTCATCCCTTTGTCAGAATGACTTCTTTTCTTCTCTTAGTTACCTAACAAATTTACCTTTTCTTCTAAAGAACTTTTTAAAGTTCCTTACGGCCAAAGCATATTCTTCACCATCACTTCCGGATGTCAAAGTTTCATCATCACTTGACTCTTTCTTAGCTTTCAAGTCAATGGATTTAACTCTTTCCTTTTTTCCTTTATAGATTTTGGAATCTTTTTCCATTACAACTTCATGTACTTTTAGATTACCGATAAGCTCGTCTAGAGCTAGTGATGACAAATCTTTTGATTCTTCAATTGCCTTGACCTTTGCTATCCATTTAGGATGTAGAGCCCTAAGAAACTTCCTAACATAGTTCTTGCTAGAGAAACCTTCATCAAGAGATTTAAGTTTAGTAATAATTGTGTTAAATCTAGCAAAACTGCTATCAATAGATTCTTCTTCAAGGATAGTAAATTGTTCATATTGTTGAACAAGAAGATCAATTTTATTATCCTTTACTTGGCTATTACCTTGATGTGTGATTAATAACGATTTCCAAATATCTTTAGCCATTTTACACATAATTTTTTTTATTCCTTTTTAGGTAAAGCATTATAAAGAACCATTTTAGCTTCATGTTGATCCCAAACCTAGATCGATTCCTTAGGTTGTCTAAGGTTAAATTACCTTGGATGAATCCAAAATAACTTGTTGTAGAAACTTTGTATGTATATTAAAGTATATGTGGAATCTACACCTTAATACTCTAGAAGTATTATCAATGAAACAGTAATCTTGAACAACAAAGATATAACCAACGCTCCAATATTATTAGATCAATAATACAAGTACTCTTAACTTAAACTAGGGTTTACAACCTTGAAGCCTTTCTCAATCGACTTTGACAACTATGAAAACTGATAATGATATGACTACGTGTTTTTTTATATCTCAACTAATGCCCTAGGGCCTCCTTTTATAGACTAAGGAGTCCTAGTCGGCTTACAATATATTCCAATATATCTCAATCTTTTCTAAACATAAACGTAATCTTCTAAATAAATACATTATGTATATCTTGTACATAAATATCTCAACACTTATCTTTACATGCATTCTTGTTCTCCAAACAATCTTTATATCTTTAATTCGTCTTTATCCTCTTGACAGTAGAAAGTCTTCAAACAGTTGTAATCTTTCCACCAGCAGCACTAATAAACATAAGCAATAGTAACATTAGTACTAGCAGTACTAATATACACTAACAATAGTAACTTGTACTAGCAGTCTTAACTTTTACTACTAGCAGCACTAACTACTTAGCTTATATTTTAGTCTTTAACACTGAGCAGTCTTAACTTCAACTAACAGCAGTAACTTTATGCTATCAGTACTAAATTATACTAACAGTAGTAACTAGTAGTGGTAACATTATACTACAAGTACTAACCACTTAGCATAATTTCCATTATGTACCTGAGCAGAAGTAACTTTTAAGAATCCATGAAGTCTTTTAAGTCCCAACAAGTGGAATCTGATGTCAATATGCTTTGATCGAGAATGTTGAACGTTGTTGCAGCATAAGGCATTAGCGCTTTTGTTATCACATTACATTGGAATTTTATTGAATCCAAGACCATAGTCGGTAAGCTGTGATATCATCCAAAGGACTTTAGCACAACAGCCATACATGGCTATATATTCAGCTTCCGTACTGGATATCGCATCGCTTTTCTGCCTTTTTGATGACCAGCTAACAAGTCTGTCTCCTAATAATTGCATACTTCCAGATGTACTTCGTCTAGTATCTTGGAAACCCGCGTGATCAGCGTCTGCATAAGCTGTTAGAGCAATAGAAGAATCCTTTGGATACCAGAGTCCTCTATTAATGGTTCCTCATAGGTATTTAAAGATTCTTTTTATAGCATATAAGTGCTTTTCGGTAGGCTTTTCCTGATACCAGGCACATATGCACACAACAAATATAAGGTCTGGTCTACTGGCTGTAAGATACATAAGGGTGCCGACCATTCCACGATAGTGTGTAGGGTCAACGGCTTTCCCTTGTGGATCTTCATCTAGTTTGGATTTCTGCACCATGGGAGTATCCACGGGGTTGCTAGATTCCATTCCATATTTTTTTAATGATTCTAGAGCATATTTAGACTGGTTTAAAAAAATGCCTCTCGGACTTTGTGAAATCTGTAGTCTTAGAAAAAATGATATTTTGACCATCATCGCCATCTTAAACTTTGAACACATTATTTTTGAAAATTGGTCACATAATTCAGGTGTATTAGACGCAATGATTATATCATCAACATAGATTTGTACTAAGAGAATATCTTTGCCTTGTCTGCTGATGAACAATATAGGATCCACGGTTTCTTTAGAGAATTCTTGAGAGAGTAGAAACTTCAACAATAGATCGTACCACACGCGAGGAGCTTGTTTCAACCCATAAAGAGCCTTCTTAAGCTTGTACACATGATTCAGATTATCTTGATCCACAAAGCTAAGCCACCATTTGTGTTTTACTATCCAAAACTATAATAATACATTCTAAAAAAACCATGTTGATATATTTTACTCTTCTAAAATATATACCATTTTTATATGTTATTTTTGAAAATATATTTTAAGATATACTCAATGATTTTCATTCGTATGTTTAGATATATTCTTTATATGCACAATTCTTATCATCTCAGAATTACCTACTTGACTATAACACACTGTCACAATGGTTTTGTCAAACTATGATATCGGATGTATGAGAACATGTAGTTGACACGGTTTTAGAGCATTTGGATTTCATGCCTTGTGGTACTACAACATTGGCAAAATATGTTATGGAGGTGAGGCATGTCATTTGGATGAACAAAATCCAAAATGTTTGGAGGATTGGGAAAATCTTGATTTCCAAGATTTGGTGGTGGATGATGAATGTTTTCAAGTGGAGTTGTATTGTTGTGGAGATAAGGTATATTGTTGTTAATGTTAACTGGTATGTGCTTAATTACACATACCATTTTCCATTAAAAACGGACTTAAAAGACTAAAAACGTACCAAAGATACATTGTATTTGTATGTTTTGCATTTGTATTGTGCAGGAAACGGATATTCAAAAAGAAAGCCAAAAACAACCAAACCAAACAAGGGATGGAAAAGACCAAATCAAGTCAAAGTCTAAAGTCAACCACATAAAGAAAATACAACTTGAGGACTAAAAATTTCCAAACCTCAAGGTTATACTACAAGAGTTTAAAAGACATTGTCAAAATTGCAAAACCGGGCAATAGATTAAATTAAGTTATAAGAGATGAGGGGCCAAAGCTGCCAACCTACCCAAACTCCATTCTTCCCGCCCAAACAAAACCCAGGTACAGCTAGGGGATGTCTTCCCATACCTTCTCCCTCAAAATACTCAACACCCTAGATAAATCATTCAACCACTCCACTTTCCCCCCCCCCCCTAGCTGAAAAAGTGCCATGATGGCAAACCCGTTACCACTTACCAAGCATTTTTTCGATGGCTGTGATTTACTCGCAAAGAAGCACAAAAGAATTGAAGGCTGGGAAATTGTTTTTATAATCACCTCACACAACAAGCCACACTTGGTTTTTGTCTCAACTACAAAGAAACACAGAAGAAAGAAGAGAAGGAAGACCAAGAAACCAAGACCTTAGTTCATTTTAGTATAAATAGGGCCATTGTATCCCAAGAAAACCATCGTTTTTTATATAGCTCTTAGTTACATTTCAGCTTATTTTTATGCAATTTTATTTTTCCAAGTCTTGTAACTTTAATTTTCGTCTTAATGCAAATTTGGAGTTTTTAAGTCAATTCTTGAATCTTTGTATTTCCTTTGTTAAAAGCATTACTTAATTTATTTTAAGTCTTATAAAATCATATGAGTCATTTGTTTTAACTTAAATCTAAAAAGTTAAGTAAAGTCACAGAAAATTCTTCACTCAAATATACCACAGCTTATGGATGATAAGCCAGTTCTGGATGGGCTTATGGACTCTCACTAGCTTGTTTTATACAAGCTAGAGCTTGTTGATTCTTGGTTTAGCCATGTTTTGAGCAAGGGTGTTGTAAGTTTCTCTTTCTCTTGTTTTTCTTATTTACTGCAGAACTGCTTATAGTGCTTAGTTGTTAGTTTAAAAGTGACCTATGCACATTTCCTAGTTAATACTGTTAGTTATGAGTTAAAACTGTTAGATTGATTCAGCTTATTTAAGTGCTTATTGTTGACTAAAATATGCTTATAAATGCCTTATTTTGTTATTTGATAATCTGTTTTTAATAAATTAGGATCAAATCAGCTTAATATAAAAAGAAAAATGATTTTTGAAAACTTTAAGGGGTATTTTCAACTAGCAGTACTAACCCATAGTTAGTACTGCTAGTTCTCTTTTGGGATTTTTCACTAGCAGTACTAACTCAAAGCTAGCAGTACTAACTCTAAGTTAGTACTGGGTACAGTTAAAACTGTTAGTACTGTTATGTTTTCATTTTATTTTAATCAGCTTATTAATTTCTGCTTATTTAAGAATTGCTTAGCTTTTTAGAGTAAGATTAAGCCCATTTTCCTAGTACAGTTCTTTAGTAGAGCTTATTTAAGCTTATTTTTTCTTTTTAAAGCAATTTTAAATGGTTATTAGTTTGTAGCTTTTTAGCTTATTTTGTCATTCTTTCTAGTTTATTCCTAATAGTTTATTCTTATACCTAAGTGCTTATTAGGTTTAGTTTTAAAATATCTGATTTAGCTATTTTGCTTATTTCTTGTTCAATGTGTTTTGTTTAAACTAGCAGTACTAACTCAATTAGTACTGTTAGTTAAAACTGTTAGTACTTTTGTTGTTAGTACTGCTGAGATTTTTCGTTGCTTAATCATCTTATTCCTTTTTGAATTTGCTTATTTAGAGTTAGTTTAGCTTATTTTGTTTGTCCTAAGCTTATTGAGCATATTTGGTGTCTTAGCTGTAAAGTTTTAAAAGTTTTTTGATACCATTACTGCTAGCTTATTCCTGTTCCAGCTTATTTTTTCTTTGCTTATTTTTATGTGCATTTGCTTATTAGGTTTAGTGCCCAATCAATCCTTGTCATATTCAAACATCAATCATCAATCCGTCATTCGATTTTCCATTCAAGCCTCGTTGGGACATAACGACCCGGGAACACTCTATACTGCTTCTGGTTTCATTGATTTCGCGAGATTTTGACCCTTGTTGTATATTTATATTTATTTGTATTTATTGGTATATTATAAGGGGTGAGAAGAAGCGAACCAAATTTTGGCGCCGCTGCCGGGGGAGCGCTTTGAAAACGATTATCGTTACGTTTGACAAATTGTGTTTGAATCTGTGAACATTTTCTTCTATAAAAATATAAAAAGTACAAAAATATTTTTCATTTTCTTTTATTAGTATAGTTATCATATATAAAAAAAAAAACCAAATAATCTAAAAACATTTTCCATAAAAAGAAATAAAATTCACAAATTGGTAAAATACCAAAATATAATATTCTCAATTGAGGTATTATCATAATAACTTCCGGTGAACTTGTTGGTTCCCAACTCGAACAAAAGATTTAAAAACTTGCCATTTATGTCTCTTACAACGTACGGCTCACCTTGAAAAGTTAAACAAGCTATAAAGTGGGTATAAGGAGGGTTGTTCCGAGGAACTACGACCCGAAAGGAGAAATAAGCTTCGCGCTATTCCTACTCCTCCGCTCACCTGTGCGTTTATCTTTTTGAGAGCTACCGTGAAGTAAGTAGATTATTTGGTTGAAGTTGTCTTATCTCATTGTCCGGGTAACATACAATGTGAATAATCATTGAAAAACCAAAAAAATTAGTGAATTTTCTTTTTATATTTCTATTTTATATCATGCGCACTCTTTCACAAGCCGTAAACGTCGACAACAACAAGTCCGACAAACTTCTGTTGAATCAACCAAATCTTGAGAAGCCAAATAACAATCCTCCCATAGTTACGATGGATGATAATTCGTACTAATGTCGCAATTGCTCGAAAGACCCACCAGAGTGTTTACGAGGATGCGATCGTTGTCTCGGAAATAACCAGATGAAAATAACTTTGAGATCAAGCATGGTCGTACTTAATCTTGTTCAAAAACAAGCAAATTTATGGGACATGATAAAGAAGACCCACATGCCCAACAGATTTCCTATATTTTCAACAAGATCACTTCTACGATGAAGTTCCCAAACGTCCCGAGTACGTCGATTAAGCTTATGCTTTTCCCATTTTCCTTTTCCCTCGAGGAGCAGCTCGGATTTGTGCTTTGAAAAAAGAGACCCCCTCAATCGAATTCTTACATGGGATGATCCTTGGTTTCGAAATTCATTACAATTCTTCCCTCCCTCTAAAACAACAAATCTTCGAAATGAAATCACAAGATTTCAACAAAAATTTGATGAAACATTTTACGAGGCATGGGACCGTTTCAATGATCTTCTTAGGGATAGCCCCATCATGGGTTTTTCAAATTGCATCATCTCGATACATTCTATAAATCCCCTAAATTCGAATGATCAAGATTCATTGAACTCCGCTGCGGGTGGTAACTTTCTGGATAAAATGCCTCGAGAATGCCTAAAAATCATCGAGAGCAAGTCCAAAGTTCGTCAATCACGAAGCAAGGCCATTGTTTCCAAAGTGAGTACGAACTCTTCTACCCCAGCAGTTTCATCTGATGTTGCTGAGCTGAAAGATATGGTTAGAGCATTAATTCTCGATAAGAAAAACCAAACTCCAGCTCCCGGAGGACATTTTCGTCAGCTCATTTCATGTGTAACTTGCGGGGGTGGTCATTCTTACCAAAATTGTCCAGCCACCGATGGCA
>BQNB010127720.1:0-19396 GCA_026074375.1 Tanacetum coccineum
ATCAATATATTTGTAATATGCTATAAATAAATAAATTTATAAATATTTTCATATTTTGTGCCGCCTTAAAAACGCCGTGACTCGTCATGGCTCGCAAATGCGTGAGGTTTAGCCATGCCGCCACGTCACGCCTCACGCTATTTATAACTCTGAATATAACCAAATTAACACAACACAAATTTGACTCTCTTTCACATTATAAGATCGGGCTAACTAATTGGCTTATACAAAGAAATGAAGATGAGCAACAATGCATCAAAAAACAACAATAGTAACTCAAAATCAAAATCACAATCTCTTTCTCTCAAAACTTTGTCATTTTAATTATACATAGAAATTTATGATTACACTAAAAATTCATTATAATCATTATCATTAATGTCAGCTTCATTGCAAGCAATGACACATCAGTACATAGATAATAAAACTAAGACCAAATCTTTGCCACTCATGTCTATGTTGTCTTTGTGCATAGATAATCGGAGGCGGATTCAAATCGAATAGAACTACTTTATTCAACACCGATCCAACTTCACCCGAAACATCAGCAACAACTGTGGATAACAAATCACAATTACTTTGGCAATCCCCGTCACCAACTAGAGACTCCGACACCCGTCGTGACCAGCTCGCCGACTCCACGATGCTGCTTAAACTACGAGTTGTCGATCGAGGTGTGGAGGCGCGTAACAAACAACCATCACCACCCACTCATTACTACCTAAACAACCGTCACAAGTTCAACATTTTTTTCTGATTATAATCAATCTTTAATTAAAAATAAAAAATAAAAAAATAAATTTAAAATAAAATAACACATAAAAATGAAAAAGGTTAAACCTTTATGCACCTGTTATATATTTTGAAACAAGACTGTCAAAATTGCGAGTAAACTCGTAAGATCGCACGATCTTACGTGTTTACTAGCTAAGATCGACATAGGATCGCATTTGGGGTGAGATCGTATGTAAGATCGTGGAATCGCACGTAAACTCGTAAGATCGACACGCGATCCGAGTTCACCTATGTCTATTTTTTCACTTTTTTTATATTTTGAGTCCATCTCACTTGCTTAGGCCGGAAAACAAACGAGTTTTACCAATGTCTAATAAGTCAACCATTGACGTTTCATTTTTAAATCGTTAATGTGACGATTAAAACTTGACTTTTTGTGTTTTACTTTTACTTTTGTATTTCAAATTTGATCTTTGACATTTTCAAGAGGATATTATATGAATTTATCTTTGATGTTGGGTAGAAATGAAAAAAAATTGACTCATTTATCCTTGTTTACAAAACATGACAAATTGGTAGGATCTTACGATCTCGATTCGATTTTACGATCTCGATCTTGTAAAGACAAAAACAATCCCAGATGGGATCTCGATCTTGACAGCCTTATTTTGAACATAACCCAGATAGGATTTAATCATTAAACAAGTGCAGTCTTTTTTTTCTAACAATCTTTAGGTTAAAGTATGCACACACAAAAAAAAAACTAAAAAAAAAAACTTTCTCCACCTGTAGATGATTTTGAACATAACCCAGATAGGATTTGATTACTATTAGCATAAATTTGATATGCGTATGAATTATAATTAGCTTTTTAAAAGGGTATTGTTGATAGAAATAATGCCTAAAAACATTATTAATATTTTTCGACTTTTTTACGTTTCGATAATCACAAAATGTAAAAACGTTAAATGCAAAATAAAAAACGTAAACAAGTAATTAGTGGCAAATTCTCATTTCGTCAATTTAATCACTTAAATGTATGAATAAATAAATGCTTAATGCATTTTATGATTAAAGAAATTTTTATTCAACTTCACACTTTTTATAAAGGGCTAATTCCATTTCTATTCCAAAAAAAGGTGAAATGCAATCCTATCCCAAAAAACATTATTTCATAAAATTATCTCAGGTTGCCCAGAAGTACAACAGTTGCTCATAAAAGTACGACGGGTTGCTTCAAAAAATGCGTTTTTTAATATTAAAGTACACATTTTTTGGGGCAACTTAGTGTACTTTTATGGGCAACTCTTGTACTTCTGGGCAACCTGAGATAATTTTATGAAATAATGTTTTTTGGGATAGGATTGCATTTCACTTTTTTTTAGTAGAAATGGAATTTTCCCTTTTATAAACATTTTTATAACTTTTACAAAATATTTTTTACATTTAAAAGAAATGTTTTATTCAAATTAATATTTTGAATTCAAATTTTCTACCAAAAAAATGCTAGAAATGTTTCAGAAAACACCTCACCTGAAAAAGACAAAAAAGGGAGCGTCCTAGCCTGGGCGGTCCCCTTAAATATAAGAGGGCCGACACATGAATTAAGAGGGCCGACCAGACAAAAAGGCTCCCCAGTTTGCCTATAAATACTGGACTCTAAAATCAGTCCTCACATCACCTACAATCCTTTGATCATTTAATCTTAAGCTTTTGTTTCTAAGTGATTCAAGCTTAATTCCTCAAGTGCAAGATAATCATACCTAAGGACTTCTACACTAACTAGTGGATTGTCCCTGGGTAGATCCCTCCGGCTCTGGCGGGATCGTGGGATCGAGTACCTAACCTTACCATCCTTATAACTCCGATAAAGTAATTACATGGTCGGTCTTAGGTGATTCCACAATTGCCATCATAACCATTCGCTCCCCCTCAATATGTGCATCGATATTCGAAAGAGTTTAGCACATATGGGAGAGCCTACACTTTAAGAAATCACAATTTTTATCAGATTTTCATAATTAAATCACATTTTCTCCCCCGAGCAAAAATTTCAAATCCGTTGAGATTTTGGGTCTCAATTGATTTAAGTTAGGAAAATTTGGGAGAAAGTGTGTCAGGTTTATACAAGCCGATTGTGGAACATATGACTACTTAATATACAAGCCTAAGGGACAGTTTAATCACTACGTTAGAATGTACATATGACAACAACATATAAGAAAACTACCCCTCATTCGGTTCTCTTCAGCAGTCGGTAGTCTCCATCTCTTATCCTGCCACCAACAAAGCTTTCCAGATTCCGGAAGATACATCTTGTCTTAAGTCGTTTCTGTATGGAAAATATAAACTCCTTGCTTCTGTCGACGTCTTTCTTCGTCCAAAACCGTGTATCCAAACCCGGATTCCTCCTGTTGACCCTGAATTCCTTAACTCTATAATCCAACGCTTAATCAATCTGATGTAGAGTACCATCACTAAACTTGTGGATTTCATTGAACCTCATGATCATCTAAACCCCATATTTGTACCTAAACGTGACGGCCCTTGGAGAATCAATTACTGTGAAGTCATGCTTGTACTCAAATCCCTTGGCATCCCATCGAGATTTGGTGAGGTTTAACTGCGTCTGGTAGCTCTCAATACCTAGCTGGAAGTCTTCTACGCGTTGTCTGATGACCAAGTTTCTGGTCCATAAGTTGACAGTAGTAGTGAGAATCTTTTTATCTTCGGATGAGAGATGGTTCAAGTGACCTTGAAGATTCAACATGTACAGATCTTCAAAGTCACTAAGGTACATATATTTGAAGTCCCTTTCCGCGATGACATATTCCTTGAGATCAGCTCGACGAAGTACAATCTTCTTCATGTAATTGTACCCATACATTGGGAAGACTTCAATTCTGATGACACTTAAGATACACATATGGGTCCGTACAGCCCTGCGATCACCTTCAGATGTGTGTCGATCAATGTAGAACCGTTGTCTTTGAAACCACCAGTGAGATATACCATACATCGCAGTAACGTCATACTTGCATTCTTCTTCAATCTACATCTGATCTGGTACCATTTGCTCTAAGCCGACATCAGGATAATAGGCAGCCTTCTTTTTCGAGATTGACAAGGCAGTCCTGCCCATCTTGCGGCCGTATCGTAGATATTCCAAGTCTTTATTAAAGAAGAAGTCCGGTTGTATTGTGACATGACCCGGATCACCACCCAGCGGTAGTGGTTTGCTAACATTGTACCTTAGGATTGCATCGTCCACTTGATCGGTGAGAAGTTTGTGGCATTCTTCCATTTGGAACTGGAGATGAACTATGTCGGGATGAAAGACTTTGACAATTTCGTATGTAGGGCCTTCCAGGTATTTTTGAGTCAGTTCAGAGATTCCTTGCTTTTTGCAATACCATTCCATGAATGTTGCCATATCACCAATCTAAGCAAGTAGTGAGTTCTCTGGTAGAGGTGTATAGGTAGACTTCAGAGCAGAGGCCCAGTTGTGCGTTAGGACGGTCAGATCAGATGATGGGATGGACCAGGCAGGTTCAGGTGTGGCAGGTCGGTCTTCAGTGAGAGGCTTCCACCAACTCTGCCTCAAGTTTACAGTGGGAATATGATTACGTCCAACGTCTTAACCACTATATGAGTATGCTTGTTCATCTACAGTCGTATCGTCATCCATATAAAGGTCTTCAGGAATTGGTGAGACAGACAGCTTAAGTCTGGTGTTGGTCGTCGTTCAAGCCATGTATTCTGCTGAAGCAGCCGTCTTTGAGGAGCTTGGGGCAGCGGTGCTTATAGACTGACCACCCTGATTTTTGGATGGAGGTGGAGGAGGAGGTGGTGATTGAAATGACCCAGAAGCGCCAGAGGCTCCTGAAGTTCCAGAGGGACCTGCTGGTGGTGGAGGAGGAGGATAAGGTGGAGAGCCAGGTGGTGTTTTAGGTGAGCCTGTCTCTTTTTCTTATTTTTCCTTGCTTCAGCCAAGTCAAACAGGAGCTGGTCACTGTTATCTTGGGCCATAGACTTCTCTAGAGCCTCGTACAGCGTCATGTGATCTTCATGAGTTTGGTAGGATTTGGATTCCCACATTCGGTTGTGTAGAATTTCTTTCATATCAACTTCTGGCAGGTCTCTGAAGCGTTCCCTAAGTGGTGCTTGCATAGCCTACTCAACAGCATCTGTGACTATTTCATCCACAGCTTTGCTCACTTGATTGGGAATATCTTGATTCTCCAACCTGTACAGTCTTGACCCATGTTTGTCTAATCTTTCCTCCAGGGCTTGGTTTGCATCCACCAAATCCGCGATATGTTGCTCAAGTTCTCCTAGGCGGTTGATTAAGATGGAATCTGAGGAACCTTGTTGTGGCTGAGGTAGTAGAGGAATAGTTGTCAGAATCGTTGTTGTTGTTGCAGTTACGGTTGTGGTGGTTGGTAGTGGCCGATGAACATTGGGAGAATCGGGTCTAGACACAAGATCAATCACCGATGATGTCATAGGAGGGATAGCTGAGATGTCTTGATGGATTGTGATGGACACCATTGATTCAGCTTTTGTATCTCCTGTTGTCTTCTCATTATCGGCTTCTGAGGGTTTATCATTGAAGAATTGATCGCCAAAGCTGAAGTCTTTGGCTAGGTATTGTAGAGAAGATAAAGTCCCTGTAGAGCTCACAGGTTCCTCGAGAATCACCGGTTCATCAACTGTAAGCTTAAGACTCTCCAGAACATTAGGATATATAGTGGTGGTGAACCCTTCATCCATTTGTTCGGGTTGTGGTTGACTTGATGCATCAGTGGCCTCAATATTCGTGTGTTCAAGGTTTGGTTCAGCATGAACAGCAGGAGTTGATTGAGGTTGAGACACTGTATCATTACCAGGGTTTGGTCCAGCCTGGCCTTCATCTTGTTTACCAGGGTTTGGTCCAGCCTGGCCTTCTTCTTGAGCACCACTTTTGACTACTGGAGGCACTTCATCATCTGATTTCGTGTCACTGTCAGACAAATCTAGTTCAGCATACAGAGACGAGGATTCGTCATGACCCGAGGGTTCAGTTGGTGCGGAAGTACGTCTCTGAAAGATGTATTGTTCAGCTGGGCTCTTTTTCTTTGGAGTTTGAAGATTGAGTAGAACCTGAGCAGCTTGCTCAGCACCGACTTTCTCCTTTCCCTTTCCCTCTACCTCTGGGAGTGGTTGAAACTTTCCCGTATCAGTTTCCCTGAACACCACAGGTGGAAGAGGACCTCGAGGTGCACCGTGAGCATCCTTCAGACTTTCTTCAATCGCCCTTTGCGTGTCAGCCTCTAAGTCACCAAACCCAGGTTCAGTCAATGGAATACCCTCATCAACAAACTCATCGACCAACTGCTGAGATTTCTTAAGAGTTCGCTTCTTTACCACCTTCCCAGCTTTAGCTCGTTTGGCTGGCGGTGTTGCTTCAGTGGTTTCCTTAGCCTGCTTTCGTTTCTTCTCCTTAGGCTTGGTTGGTGCTGGTTGAGGTTTCTTGGTTGCTGCTTTAGGTGCTACGGGTTTAACTTGCTTGGTTACCTTGGGTTTGGTTGATTTTGCAGGTTTTGGTGCAGGAGAGTCAGGATCACTAACTTCTTCACCAGCAAGATATCTTTGATGCTTGGCTACTTTCTCCAGATAAGCATCGTAGTAGTCTGCTCCTCGAATGTCATCAGTGATGAGTTCATTCGGAATAGGCATCCCAAAGACTTCCCTTTTGGTTCCCTTCGCACTAAATTTGAGATATCCCAGAATGGCTTCTTCAGTCGGCAAATGAAGGGGAGACTTTGGTCTTGGATGGAACTTGTGCTTGCGTTGCAGATGAAAGATAATTAGTTTGGTAAACCTCACACTTAGGATCACAATGAGAGTGGCTTTTTTCTTTCCCTGAGTATGTTTTGCCAGATTCTTTTTGTCTTCCGTGAAAGTATGGATGGATTGAGTGAATTCTTCATACATCCTTTCCGCATAATTGATATGAGCTCGATTGATGATGCCCCAAAGAATCTGCAACACTGGAGCTCTTGGCCTTTCAAACCCAGAAGTCTTTCCCGTAAGGCACAGATTAATGATTGTCGTGAGTGCCCTCCACGGTTGAAACATGTCACTAGTAACGACATTAGATAAGTGTTTGACTTCTTTTGGATAACCCAGACCGTTGACAAAGTTGATAAGAGTATCCTGAGTTGGAGGGGAAGAAAAAGCCTTGTTGTTGTTGACTGGCGTGATCTGAAGAGCATCTCTGAGTGTGTCTTTAGTAAGGTTGAACCATTGCTCATCCAGTTGACACTTGTAACCCCCGTCGATTCTGTCATAGCAAATAGTATCCCAGAACTGTTGAATATAGATAGCTGGTATTGTCGAAGAGGCGGTAAACGCTCTGAAGAAGTTGGTATGCTTCAGAATGTCCACCGCAGTCTTGTAGATTGGGTTGCTTTGTGACTTTTCATCATCCAGATAACAGTTACTTTTCCCTATTGGTACCCATCTAATGCGAGGCAAGATTTGTTCATCAGTGCGAGTGGGTGGTGCCACAGCAGGTGCTTGTTTAACCGGAGCATTAACATCAGCCATTATATCTGCACAGTCACATTCACAGAACGAGGGGCATACAGATAGGAGATGTTAGATATGAGCAGTTTCTCAGGAGTTAATCAGTTATGGATTATATCTAGGAAAAGGACACATAGATCATATTATGGTGAAGGTCAATAACTGAAGACAACTCTTAAGTCAACGGAAGTCGACTCTTGTAAGAGAAGACTTAACCTAATGACTAAACCACAAGACCCGATAACAGTTTACAAGCAATGAGAGACAACGCAATGGATATGTTACAATAAGCAAAACGCAATCACACCAATCGCACTAGGCAAAACGCAACAATCAAAACGCAAGCACTATTATATTTAAAATAAGCAAAACGCAATCATTTAAGAAATTTTCGAAATAGAGGTTTTACTATTTAAATATTTTAAGTGTCTTCTATACAAAACGCAATGACTGCGTTTTGTTCCTGTTAATATTTAATACTCAAAACGCAATAGCATATCAGAGGACAAAACGCAACGAGGAACATACAGACAAAACGCAATCAAGAATTCTACAAGCAAAACGCAACCAAGAATGCTTGAACACGCAGATTCTAACTTTCATTTCGAGACTCCCTACGCATAACACTCATACGAAATACACCATTTTAAACTTACAAGACAGCACCACAACCACATTTAACCTTAAACGCATCATATAATTGAAATTTGACTCAAAAAGTCAAGCACAATATGAAAATCATTAGGACCATAAACTTAGTGACGGGGGATTCAGTTCAGGCAACCACGAAGCATCATTTAATTACTCTAAAGCTAACCCAACAGTTAAGATTCAGTTACAAGCACTAACTACCATTTATACGATGGATTCTCCCGAATACCCTAAGAACACGATGATTTAATGCGATTCAGGACAAGATATTCAAGATAAAGTATATTAAAATGATAATAAACACTAATCAAGCCATACCTAACCAAGAAATCACACCAATAATCACTAGAGAGGCAAATCGCAAATTAGGGATGCGTTTTGAGTTGAGAGAGAAAGAGAGATGTTTAACTGACTTTTTTTATAACTTTGACCAAGTCAAAACGCAAAGGGTTTTTATACCTAGGTTCTATTTTATGAAAATGACAGTTTTGGCCCCTCAATTTCTACTTTCTTTTCATTTTAAGGTTTAAGTGTTACAAAGGGATTATTTGAGATTCATAAATGCCACAAACGGTCTTTAACACTTTACGGGTCTAGGAGACAAATAACACTTAGCACACAATATCCTAAACTTGCATATAGTTGACACATTTGGTCTTTTGAGTTAACACAAGGTTAACTCCCCCTCAAAAAATAACCCCGTTAGATACAAGTCCTTTCACAATTATTTATATGATGCATAAAACATGCCCGTTAGATGTCATAAATTTGAAAAATACTCTCCCCCTCAATTAATGACCCGTTTTCTATTTAAAGAGCTGTAGTCGTTGATTGAGTGTCAAATTTATGAAAATCCAAGTCCGATTGATTTTCAAAAGCACTATTAAACCACCCTGTGAAATCCAAATAATTTTCTGAAGAATCATAGACGGAAAATTATAAGAATAAAAGAAGACTTCTCTTCTTTATCAAGAAATAATGCACTGAAGCGTACATTAGATCGAGGATGCACGGATATAAAGTAATCCATGCCCGGGAGAACTTAATCACCCGTTGTTAGGAACAACCGTCTTTTTGGCGACGATCTTTCCTCATTTTGAAAACCGGGTTGCAGTCTGAAGTAACTGCAAGCCATTTAGACATGTTTTGAAAAGTTTGAACTTCCGTTCGAGCTTCATTTAAAGGCCTGTGTCATTATTGAGTGACATTTCTAGGTCCGTAAATGTTATCGATAAACGGAAGACATGTCTTGGAAACTATTTTTGGTATTTTCTACTTTTTCATGGTTTTTATAGGTTTTATATTTTTGTATTTTCTTTTTGGTTTTAGAATATGTACATATTTACATAGGATATAGGAAGACTATCTTTTACTCCTCTTCTCCTTCTTGAAGACGTTTAAGAGTTTTCGGAGACATAATCTTATCCCCTTACCAAAAGAGCGGGAGTAGAAATTCAAACCGCTTCTTGGTAATGTGTTGTGAATTTGTTCGGAGCTGATAATTCTTCGTCACGAAGTACAATTCAACCACACCTTTTTCAACCTGCTCTCTTATAAAATGGTGTCGTATGTCAATGTTCTTGGACCGGGAGTGCTGGACATTATTGCAGCAGAGAGCAATGGCACTGCGATTGTCACAATACAAGAGAATTTTATTGAAGGCATAGCGTAGTTTTGAGCTGTGATCTATCCAAAGTATCTGTAGCACAGCAATCCAGAAATGGTAATGTATTCTGCCTCTGTAGTTGTGATCGCAGTGATTTTGTTTCTTTGATGACCAGTTGACTAAATATATCTCCTAGGAATGAGACTTCCTTAATCGTACTTCTTTGTGTGTCCTGACAACCTGCATGGTCCGCATCTGCATAGGCCGTTAGTGCCATAGCGGTGTCTTTCGGATACCAAAGGCCCCAATTAATGGTTCCTTTGAGATACTAAAAGGATACCATTTAGTGCTTTCAAGGTGGGCTTTTTTTTTGGTAAGGGGGGCGAAGCATGATACTAGCTCACGATGCATAAACAAATATGAGGTCGGGGTCTGCTGGCAGTGTGTACATTAGGGAAGCCGACCATTAAATACGAAATCGAGTCTGGTCAACTGGAATCCCTTAGGGGCCCTCATCCAGTTTGGGTCGATCCACCATGGGTTTATCAACTGGGTCACACGAATCCATCCTAAATTTATTTAATATTTCAAGAGCATATTTTGATTGATTAATAAAAATGGCCTCTTAAGATTTTGTGAAACTTGTAAGCCTAGTAAAATGAGATTTGCCATTCATTGACCTTTGAAATTGAGATACTCATCTGATAGGAAAATTTTTCACATGCTTAGGGTCGTCGAGGCAAAAATGATATAATTAATCATGTATTTGATAAGAAAGAATATGTTTGCTTGTTTTTCGAGTAAATAGTGTCGGATCAACTGCACCCTTGGAGAATTTGTTGTCCAGAAGAAATCGTGATAGGGTATCATACCATTGCCTAAGGGGCTTGCTTTAAATCGTACAAAGCCTTCTTCAGACGATAAACATGTGTCGGATGATTTGGATCAACGAAACCCTCTGGTTGACTACATATAACTTCTTCCTTTTAATTCGCCATTTATGGATTGCTGTTTGTACTCCATTTGATAGAGTATGTTTTTACTGGCTGCATGGCACGATGAAGATGCCGAATTACCTCGATACATGCAAAAGGTGCAAATGATTCCTCGAAAATCACCACCCTCTCTCTTGTCGATATCCTTGGTAACAACCTTGCCTATGTTCTTCGAACATCACGTATCATCAAGTTTAACTTTGTAAATCCACTTGAGAGCATGATCATGACACAGTCTGGTTAAGGTACTAATTCCTATACTTGAAGTTGATCAAATTTTTGAATCTCATTTGCATAGCTTGAACCAGCAATCTTCAGTCACTAGAGATTTAAAGTTCTTTGGTTTGACTTTTGATAGTACGAGTTATACAAGCACATAAGGCATCGGTTGCCAGTTTTTTCTGGTGGATACCGGCCGAGAGGGATTGCCAATAATATTATCCAGCGGGTGATCCTTGCTTCATTTCCTGAGATGATGAAGTGTTTGAGAGACATAAGGAGATTCTGCTGAACTAAGATCCTCGGATGATGATGCTTCAGAACTAGGTTCCAGAGCAAATACGTTTATGAAGGGATTTATTGGACAAATGAGCAAAGATTGCTTCATGAGAGTAAAGATTCAGCTTGCCAACGCCTTGATGTAACTTGGAGATTGTATGCCGAAGATGCGGTGAATGACTTAGAGAAGGTGCATCTCTGAGCATATGGTTGTAGATGAGGTGTAGTAGGTGAATTGACTGGAACTTGGACTGTGGAGCAGGAGAAACCGGTCTTTCAACACGAGGAGGTTCCATGTATTCATCGAACATTGGTTGGAATAAAATCTCTAGTTCTTTATTTGTGGGGGGTACATAAGGTGCTGAAGGAACCAAATTTGGTACGAGCCTTAAACTTATTTGTCCAGGCGTCAGAAAAGTAGGAGTGGGGCCTGTACTGAGTTGTACAGGAGCCATTTACTCAGTCAGCTCATCAAATTATACGTAAATAGTTTCCATAATACGTCGGGTTCTTTTGTTGTAGATTCTACACCCTTTACTGCTAGGTGCATAACCAACGAATATTCCAACATCAGCTGTTGGTTGTAATTTTCCAAGATCTTCGCTGTCATTTATAGGGTAACAAAGAGCACCAAAGTATCTAAAAAAGGTAAGATCAGGCTTCTTGTCATGCACCAACTCATATGGGGTTTTGCAGTGACGAGTGTAAATAAGGGACCAGTTTTGGGTGTAACACATAGTAGCTACAACTTCTGCCCATAGAAACATCGGGCCTTGGAAAATATCAGCATTGTCCTAGTAGCCTCAACAAGAGTACGGTTCCGTCTTTCGACAACGCCGTTCTGCTGTGGAGTCCTCAGAATTCTCTTTTGGTGAAAAATGCCGACACGTTCATAATAACCAGTCAAATCTTTATTGACAAATTCTGTGCCATTATCGATACGGATGATTCTAACAGTTTTGTTGAGACCGACTTGTATTTGCTTCAGAAATTTGATGACAACCTCTGGGGTCTCATCTTTCGATCTCAAAAACTTAACCTAAGTAAACCTCGAATAATCATCAACAATGACTAAGATGTATTTCTTCCCATTAATTGTTTGAACTCGCATCGGTCCACATAAATCCATATGAAGGGTATTAAGAACTTCTAAGTTGGTGTTTTCAATTTTGGGTTTGTGGGTATGTTTTTGCTTATCTTTCTAGTTAACTCGCGAGCAGAGATGATCTTTCTCAACTTCAATCTAGTAAGCCTGTACTAAATCTTTTCTTGCATAGGTCATTGATGGTACGAAGTTAAAGTGGTTTAAATGCCGTTGCCATAACATGATTTGGTTTTCTTTTGGAAGGGGGGCTTTTGGGGGGGGGACACCAGCAAACTTGGAGAGGATTCATCATGTCTTCCCCCCATCGTGATAGTGGTAAAAATTAGACCATGAGAACATTTAATTATTTCAACACCATCCGTATCACGAACGTAGCGAAGAATGCTTCCTGAATGCAACTTAGTAGATCAGTAGTATCGGAAATGTCCGACAAAAACAAATTGTGTCAGTACTTCCACATAAGTTTACCATAGAGATCCACTTTCACCAATAACGTAGTCTCCATAACCCATGATAGCACCAAAGTAGGTCATTCATGATCTAACCTGAACTTTTTCATGAAATTCCTGAGCTCGGGCGATCCCTGGCTTTACGTTTTTGAACAACCTGAGTCCAAATGCCAAGGACGATATGTCGACCTGCATTTGGAAAACAGACAAAGATGGGAGTTTGCGAAGTAGGATCCCAAATTTTTTTTCCCCCCCCCCCTTAAGGTTGGGTTCCCTTAGGTTAGCATAAGCAATCGCTGACACTTTGTTAGGTTTAGTGAGCCTAGTTAAAGGGCACTGTTCTCCTAAAGTGAATGTTCTTCCTGTGGGCATCCATTGATAACCTACAATGGTAAGTATGTTGCCTGTTGGTTTCCATACTTGCTTGACTTGCTTAGGTTTCCAAACTTGCTTAACTTTACGCACAACATTTTTAACAGAGGGGGATGCATTCACAGAGTGCAAATAAGTAACCACACACATATCATGATTTGCAGAAATTAAGCATTTGTTACATGTTTGGCAAACAGAATGAGAATTTGAATTAATTATAGTATGCTTAGAGCTAATACTAGAATCAACACGATTCGTGGTTTTTAGACTAGACTTAATTGTCCTAGGGTGTTCTTCTACTTTCTTCATGTTGACACTCTTAGCCGGCAAGATCCTATTTTTCTTGGTATTGCTCCTAGGCTGTGATCTGCTAGCATCAGTGCAACTGTTTACTCCTGTAGAAGGAGGCACAGGGACATTAGTCTTCTGACAGTTTAGTTGCTCTACAGGTTTGTGTGTGTTACTTTTTGACATTGCACATTGTTCCTCAAAAGTGACTTGCTTTTTCTTAGGTAAAGGGGTAGAAGCATGCTTGTTATCTCGTGTATTTAGGTCTTTTGGACAAGTGCCAATCACATATTCTAACAATTCCTGAGAGTGTTTGGTGTAACGGCAAGCTGATGCAAGTGAGCTATCTAATGGTCTTTCAACCTTAGCTTCCTCTACGATCTCGCGAAGGGTTTCCACACTTTCCTTAAGGTGTTTGAGATAAACTAGATGCACTTCCCTATTGTTCCTATTGCGAGGGGGAATAGGTTCAACATCTATAGCATACTTTCCTGGTGCAAGAACTTTTGGTTTTACATGATCCTTATTGACACATGACAACTTATTATGTATTTGGACCTTTAGACTCTCATTTTCAGTTAATAGGGCAGTTGTCTGTTCTAGATGCTTAGCACGCGTGATCTTAATAGAATCATACAATTCCTTGTAATGCCGCTTAATCTTGATTTTAGCTCGAAAACAATTATTTTCCTTTTGTAATTTATTGATAGTATCCTGTAGCTGGAAATTCTGAGACTCTAGAGGCTGAGGGAGAAGGGTGCCAGTCACACCACTCTTGTTAGCTTTTAAATGAGAAATTTGAGCTTTCAATTTGCGGATGGTGTTCTTGTGAGTTTGAAGCTGACCGTCTTTTTCGTTTAATTCAAAAAAATGCATCAAATGCAGGAGCATCCCTTAGTGTCCTGGTTTTAGGGAAGTTTTAGTTCTGTCTTTTTGATGTTGATATTTTATATTGTAATTTAAGATTGACAACTCTATCTTGAAAGATGCTTATCTCTATGTTATCTATGATCATCATTTTTGATTTTTTTTTTCTTTTTTTTTTATGCAAGTTTAAATTCTCAGCTTCAAGTTCAACCGCACGGGTCTTTGCAACATTATAAGCAATAGATAACTCATGAAATTGAGAAGCAGTTAAAGCAGAGTCAGTAATAGTATAAAACACATCCTGTGCAATACACTTAACAATTAAATTCTCATTTGTGATGAGAAGATTCTTTCTTTCTATCTCACCACTCATTAGGTCAATCGCATTTTGGTCTACCTCGGCTTCTATACTTTCAAAAATCTCTTTCATCTCTTTCACTTCAGTGACGAGGGTTTTTTGAACTCCCTCAAAATGTTCTTTGAGTAATTTAAAAAATGGAATGACCTCAGTCAGATAACAACGTTTTGTTTGCTCAAACCCCCTTTCCTCTTCAGTAATCCCCGTTGGTGTAATTCTCTTCGTACACATTTTATCAAAATCAGCAAAAAGTTGATTAAGTACAAAAATGCTAATTACACTTATACATTTAGTAGGAAGAGTTCTGGGGACCAAATGACCTGGTGTATTGGGCGGGTACACCATTGCAGCAGCTAATTTTCTTAGGGTGGAGGTTGTTGGCTTTAAGTTCTTGGCCTTTCTGTTTTCAAGATTAAGGACCAAAATACTTGTTCGGAAGTCTAATTGAGTCTGAGGGTGATCGTGGCTAAGGAAATTCTATTTCGAGTAATTAGGAGGCCTTAATTTTAATCTTTTTGCCACACCCTAGGTTCTTCATTTTCTCCAGACATTTTTTGTTAGATGTCTCAGCTATCTCTAAGGGTTTCTTCATTACATCAATGAACAAATGAACAGGGATGTGATGGGGTTTAAGAATCTCATCACCATCATATATGGTAGGTTGAACCATTTTAGCCTTTTTAAGGTGAAAAGGGTTGGGGTCAACTATGTCCTTCTCGCTATGTTCATCACCCACCGTCTTAGGCTTAAGCATCATATGAACAGTTTGTATGGATTGATCTTGTGCGTATAGCTTGTTTTCGAGTTTATTCTTTAACGTTTTTAATCGAGAAAAATCATTTAAGAGTTTCATTTCTTTTTGTTTGAAATCCTGTTGCAACGTATTTACACTGTCTTGCATTATCTTTTTATGGTGGATGGTGTGATTAAGTTGTAACTGTAAAGAGTGTAACTCCTTTTTCAATTTTTCTTCCCTAAAATTACGTTCTTGAATAAGCATACGCATTTGATCATCTATTTTCTGTTCACGATCAGTTAGTTCAAATTTTACACGTTGTTCATATATGGCTACATGTTCCTTATAGATATTAAGTTTAGTGGTTAATGAGTCATCAGGAACATATGCTTATTTTATTGCACCAATAAGCATCATTGGGAAAGAAGATTCACCACTAGGTTACAAGACCTATCGTTGAGTCTTAAATATTGTTCATATGGAAATAATATTGCTATTACCCTTATCAGCACTTATTGAAGCAAGACGTTTGTTGTTGTACTTCGTAGTGTTATCTCATGTAGTCATGTTTTTTACCAACATGATCTATTTCATTGTCAGGTCTTGTACCTATGGTCTTGTACAAACATTTTGTCAAACCTGTTCACCCATAAGCATCTTGATATAATTCCAAATTACTTTGGCTTCTGTGATATAGTTGACGAGCATATAGATGTCCTTAGGCAACCCTTCAAGCAAGAATATAGTAGTATGGAAGTCATCCTTGTATCTTTCCTGCTCATGGTAATCAAGATCGGCATACGTTCTAGGCCGTTCGGGTTCAAACATGACTTCCCCTTCAACTGTTACACCAAGTTTTTTTTTCTGAACATGCCCATCCGAAATGGGCCTTCATCAATAGACTGAAGTATGAGATGCCCATTTTTCTTACTCTTGAAATACAATCGAAAACGTTGTGCCCACGACTCATAATCAGTCCTATCAAGCATCAGAGGGTGGGTATTGGAACCGGCAGCTTGAATGTCATCTGAAGTAGTCGACATGATTGAATGAATGAATGTGTTATGATAAGCTTTAGATCAGTACAATGATTAGTGATTGTATGTTAAAAGTGGTGATTGATTGTTAGATTAGGTGATATGTTGTTTAAGTATGGTTTGGTTTGGTTAAAGTGAGTTCACGTAGCAAAAGGCAAGATGAGGTAGACAAATCGTAGTGAAGAGCTACGACAAATCGCAGTGAAGAGCTAAGACAAATCGCAGTGAAGAGCTAAGACAAATCACATTGAAGAGCTAAGATAAATCGCAGTTAAGAATTTTTTTTGCCAGAGGTTCTCCCCACAAAACGCAGGAAAGGTCTTTTCAAATTAGTCAAACCGCAGTAGACAAATCGCAGTCTAAAGAGGCAAATCTCAATAGAGAAAACGCAGTGCTTAGACAAACCGCAAGATCTGACAAATTTTGGGCAGCATAACGTTTAGTTTGACTTAGAAAAGAGTCTTCAATGTAGCAAATCGCAGTGGCAAATTCGGAAACTGATATAGTACAAACCGTGGTACACAAAACGTGTGAAGTCAAACAAAATGCAGTGACCAAAACGCAGGATCTTGAGGCAAAACGCAGTGACACAAAACGCAGTGACATAAAACGCAGTGAACTTGAGACAAAACGCGGTGACCAAAACGCAGGATCTTGAGACAAAACGCAGTGACACAAAACGTAGAGACAAAACGCAGTAGTCAAAACAAAGTCCCTAATAAGACAAAACGCAGTACTTTTGTCCTTTACAAAATGACAAAACGCAGTGTCCTTTTTCTGACAAAATGCAGGAGACATATAAACGCAATGAATAATTTTTACCAGAGAGACAAAACGACATTGATGAAAAATATGATTTTCCACCTAAAACACATAAAAATCACCCTTTTGAGTTTTTGCTTGGTATATTTTGCACAACTTGATCTAGAAGGCTATTACAACTATAAATACACCAACTTTAAACCACAAATGTGGAATCAAAAGGAGTGTCAGAATGAGACCATAAACCTTCAAAAACCAAAACTTTTGATATAATCTAACCAAGAAAATGCACACACAATCTAGCTAATCATCCCAAGTGGCCTGATACCAATTGTAGTAAATTGGATATCATAACACAATGAATAATCTAGGGGTTGGCCAATTTATCTTAGAGAGAGAAAGTGAGTTCTAGTGAGAGAAAATACACATTATGTGTGTATGATAGAAGCAACAACCAACCCCTTCCCATGGCTGGAAAGGGGTATAAATACAAGGTTATGGATGCCCCTAACGGGCTATGGAGTGGGCTTACATGTGGGTAAAAGACCCTGCCCAAATCCATAAGTATTACGATAACTACCGGACTACGAGCTATGCTATTCTAAACGATACACGGGGTGATCGAGACTTTTTCATAATCCTAACAGGGGGAAGGGACAATGCCCTCATTGACCCATGAAGTGGCACTTCTCCCAATTTTAGAAAAAGATTGGTGTCTTCGCACCTTTTGAGCATTTTGTTTAAATAGGAGAGGCAGATAGAAGGAATCCATGGAAGACCGAGAAATCATGCCTGAAGGCTTCCATGTTTCCTCGGATCTATGTCGTGGAAAAATTGCCATCATGCACCTTTGGAAGGTGCCAAGAGCATTACATAAGCCGAAAGGCATACGTTGATAGGCAAACATTCCATAAGGGCAAGTAAAAGTTGTCTTCTCTTGGTCTTGCGGGTCAATAAGGATTTGGATATACCCAAAGAATCCATCTAAGAAACAATAGTTACTCGTTCCCAGCTATCGTTTCTAAATATTTGGTCCATGAAGGGTAATGGAAATGGTATTTTTAGGGTGCATCATTAAGTTTCCTATAGTCAATACAAACACGCCACCCGATAACTAACCTAGTCAGAATTAACTCGTTATCTTCGTTTGTCACAACAGTCATTCCACCCTTTTTGGGTACACAATGAACAGGGCTAACCCATGGACTATCCGAGATAGGGTAAATCAATCCGGCATCTAGGAGTTTTACAACTTCCTTTTTGATAACTTCATGAATATTTGGATTAACCCTTCTTTGATGTTGGACCGCCCGTTTAAAGTCATCCTCCATTAAGATTTTGTAAGTGCAAAATTACGGATCAATACCCTTAATGTCAGAGAGTTTCCAAGCAATTGCTTACTTGTAAGACTTTAAAACCTTTATGAGGCGTTCCTTCTCTTTGTCTTTCAATTTTTAGCAATAATGATGGGTAATTTATTGGTACCCTCCAAAAATGCATACTCGAGATGAGAAGGTAAGTCCTTGAGTTCAAGCTCTGGGGGTTCATCAACTGAGGATTTAATGCTTTTAAGTTCTTCAGACTTTAGGTCCTTCGGAGGGAGAAGAAAGTATGGGTCATTATTTAACATTTCTTCAATTAGACTAATGTCTCCCTCCGGATCAAATTCAGCATCCTTAATTCCGGTGGAACTGAGTCACTTGCAAGATAAGCTTCAATTTCTTCTAGAATGAAATCACCTCCCTCAAATGGAGTAAGGGAGGGTGAAGATTTAGCAATGATTGGTTCAGAAATTAGAGTGGGATTGCCACTCTCAGAATTGTCAAAAAATCCTAACACTTCTTGAGAATACTCCTCACAAGCTACATCGATGACATCGATTCGGTTAATTGATTCAGCATCATTGTAGGAATATCTTGAAGTGTTACCAACTTTGAATGTTATGGCTTCATCACTCACTCGGAGAGTTAATTCTTCACCGTAAACATCAATCAAAGCTCGTGTCGTCCTCAAAAAGGGTCTCCCGAGAATTAAGGGAACTCGAGGATCGACAACATAATCTATGACTACAAAGTCAACCGGAAAATGGAACTTTCCTACTCTCACAAAGACATCTTCGGCAATGCCGGTCGGTCTAGTAGTAGACCAGTCCGCAAGCTTAAGAATCATTTGAGTAGGAGTAAGTTCGAGGAGTGAAAGATTCCTCCATATGGAGAGAGGCATCAAGTTGATGCTTGCACTAAGATCGGCCAAGGCTAAGCATTCAAATATCTCTAGAAAATTACATGGAATGAGGAATTTACCGAGGTCTCCTAATTTTTCGGGTAGCTTCTTTAGGATAACCGCCGAACAATTCTCATTCAATAG